>CM051258.1:51921068-51981068 GCA_027921565.1 Artemia sinica | reverse complement strand
ATCGTGACAATACACCACACCCTCCCCCTAGCAATCATTTCCAGAGGGAAAAGTTGATATTAGATGCAAATTTAAGACATACTAAGAGTTTTTAAGGAAAATACCCCTTTTTATTTGAGCTAAACTTATGAATATTTCACAATATCCTGGCAATACGCCTAACCCTTCCCATAGCTATCCAGAGGGCGCGTTGATATTAGAGTTAAATTTATGCCATATTAAGAGCTTTTTAACAAAAATGCAACGATTCTTTGAGTCGGATGTTAGATTTTACACCATTGTGCCATACACCCCCCTAACTTTTAAGGTGTAAAAGCATATTACTCCAAGACAATACCCACAACCCTGGTAAACTATGGATGGCATACGGCACCCTATGATCCTCTCATTAATCCAAGGGTATTTACAGATATTTTCATGTACAAAAATATGCTTTTGAATTCAATGATTTATGTTTTAGCAGTTCACCCTCAAAATGATTCAAATAGGTTATAAAGAACAAATCTAGTTAAAAGAACCTTTAAAACAGGACTCTTAAGTTGGAGTTCTACAGCCCTCATAGCAATCATTTCCAGGGGACGGGATTAATATTAGATGCAAATTTTTAGTCATTTTTGAGGTATTTCCCAGAACCCTTAACGAAAATATAGTCTTTCCTTGAGTGCAGTTTACATTTTCGCCCCCACCCTCCACGGTAAAAATTCCTTAACACCTCCATCTGAAATTTTAAACTGTAGAACACGTTACTCCATGCAATTCACGCGACAGTACCATTATTTGACTGCCCCCACACCCCCTAACAATCATTCCTAAGACATTTTTAGACAGTTCTTGTTTAAAATTATGCATCAATCCGGTGATTCAAGTTTTCCAAACCCATTCCTACGTGATACACCATGTCAATTCACACCACCGTGGCATTAAACACCTCCCCATCCGTCATCCACGTGGCACCGCCCCTCATCACCCTCCTTGGATATTTTCAGCCGTTTCAATCCGAAAATAAGCTAGTGAATCTAAATTAAACAGTATATTTTTGAGCAGCGAGAAGTCGCTATTTCTTTGCTAGAGCGTGATACTCCAACCAATTCACGCCACAGCAAACCACTACTATTGCTCTGTGGCACCCTCTGACATCACATCATCATTCCTAAGACATTTTTTAGACATTTCGTGTTAATATATATGCTTGAACCCATTGATTCTTGTTTTTCGAAAGCCAAGCCATTCATGATGCTCCGCAAAACACATCACACGACCATGGCATTACGCACCCGGCTCACTGCGGGGAAGTTTGACTATAAAAATACAAGCATTTAAGGATTTAAGCCATTATTTTCAATATTTTAAAGTTCATTATATATATTTAATATTTTGTAGGGCTTATGGCCCAAGGTTTAAGAATTTTAAGATATTATTTTCCATATTTTATTATTTTTACACATTTTCACTATTTTCCTGGGGTTTAATAGATCCAGGGCATGAACGAATCCAGCCTCGAGTGAGACGTATGCCTTAGGCTATCTTTATAGTGTTGTGTCGGGGTTTTTCGTATCAGTGTTACCTCCGTTGATATTTCAAAGCGCATATCGAAGCTTTCTCCTTTGAATCGTATGACTCATTATGTATTTATAGTGTTGTATCGTGCTTTATCTTGTCAGTGCTACCTCTCTTGATGTTTCAAAGTGCATTTTTTCATAGGAACCGTATGACACAAGATATTTTTATGGTGTTGTGTCATGGTTTATCACGTCAGTTTTACCTCTGTTGATGTTTCAAATTCCATTTTAGAAGTTTTCTCGTTTGAAATACATGATTCAAGCTGTTTTTTTGTAGTTTTGTGTCGTGCTTTATCTTGACTGTCTTACATCTGTTGATGCTTCAAAGTTCATTTTGGAACTTTCTCATTTGATACGTATGACTCAAGATGCTTTTGAAGTGCAGTGTCAGGGTTTGTCTTGTAACTGTTACCTTAGTTGATGTTTCAAAGTTCATTTTGGAAGGTTTCTCGTTTGAAAACGTATCACTCAAGATTTTTTTCTAGCGTTGTGTTGGGCTTTGACTTTTCAGTGTTACCTCAGTTGATGTTTCAAACTGCATCTTGGAAGTTTCTCGTTTGAAACTTATGACTCAGAATGTTCTTGTAGTTCTGTGTCGTGGTTGATCATGCCAGTATTACTTCAGTTGATGCTTTCAAAGTGCATTTTGGAAGTTTCTTGTTTGAAACGTATGACTTAGGATATTTTTTTAGTGATGTGTCGTGACTTGTCTCTTGTCTTTGTTACCTCTCTTGATGCTTTCAAGGTGCATTGTGGAAGTTTTTTCGTTTGAATCGTATTACTCAAGATGTATTTATAGTGTTGCGTCGTGGTTTATCTTGTCAGTGTTACCTCTGTCAATGTTCCAAAGTGCATTTTGGAAGTTTTATCGTTTGTAATATATGATTCAGAATGTTTTAATAATGTTGTGTCATAGCTTATCCTGTCACTGTTACCTCACTTGATCTTTCAAAGTACATTTGGAATTTTTTTTGTTTTAAACACATGACTCAAGATATTTTTCTAGTGTTGTACCGTGGTTTGTGTTATCAGTGTTACAAAGTTTTGCTTAATACTATCAAATTTCTGTGGGAGGTAACAGGTTTTTCTTAATAGTGACACAATTTTTCTAATAGCAGCAAGTTTTTCGTCAAAGATAACATATTTCTCTTAGAAGTAACAATTTTCTGTCAATGCTACTACGTTTTTTGTTAGTTATTTTCGAATAGTTGTGGATCTCGATCTAGAGACTGCCATGGCAATTCATAAAGTTTCCTATGGGATTTATGAAAGGATAAATTGTAGAGTGAGATTCCATTTACTAAACAAAAAATGGAGGAAAGTCCAAACATTTCAAATTTGTGGGGGGGAACTTGTCCACGATCCTATAGCACTAGTACTTTTTAAAAATGCCAATATTAGTTTTGAAGGAATTTCACCATTAATAAATGAAGAGTCTGTGAAGGTGTGTGAGGCCGTGGCAATATGTCTCTGATTGGTGATTGAATGAGGAGCAATTAGTTTGCTATTATTTCAACTAGCTCTCAGTTTTTCCACTACAAAAGCAATAGAACTCATAACCTGTTGCTTTTGTACATGAAGTATTCCCGAGATGAGAGAGACTATTATATTGTTTGGTGTAGCAAGTACCTTGCGCAAATTGAAATTGGATGGAGCAAGCGTTAATTTTATGTCCACCCAAATATTCGGTGGTAGTCATTGGGATATATCAAATATCACGTGATTTATTTTCCCCACATGATGTAATTTGACCCCTACAAGCATAAACTTTCTGTCCTTTGGCTTGAACAGCAAGGGAATTATATTGGCTTGAAAATCAAGAAAAACGGCAGTTGCTACACCATTCTGCCTAAACGGCATCTTTTTTTCTTTCTTTTTTCCATTTCCAAAAATAGCTTGGTAATGGAACAGGGTAGAGAGTTTTCGATGGCTAATTTTAAACAAAATTCCCATGTCTAGTGCCAGTTGTAATAAAAAAATGTTTATTATAATTAGAATCAATTTTTCCACTAAAAACTGCATTTTTATGGCCAATCTTGACGAATTCCAGCTAACATAAACACTAGTTAAACGCATATATACTTACCGCTGTACCCTCGTAGTTAATATTACAGTATTTATATTATGACTAAGCAAAAGGTAGTTAATTTGCTTGAATATTGAAGGAAATTTTTCGTCTTGAAAAAAAAGAAAAATTTCTGGAACTGCAATATTCTGCATCGATAGCATCTTTTTTCTGTTTTTTCCACTCCGATAGCTTGGCACTGGAAAATACGTGCTTTTGGAATAAAATAAATAAATAAAACAATGTTTTACAGATTATTTTAAGGAACGAACTGTAGCCCATAGTAACTGAAGTAGCAAAAGGAATCATTATATTGACGATTATTTTAATTATATTCGTTAAGAAATCATCATAGGTAAAATTTCCCATACCAGGAATCAAACTCGAGCCAACTGGATAAGAAACAGCTATCCTAACCACTGGATGATGTAGGATATATTAAAATATTAAATTAATGAAGTTTTTGCTAAGGAACAAATTACAGTAAATAATGAAATGTAGTCCAAAGTAACTGAAGTATGATAATGAATCATAATATAAAAGAAGAATTTTCCTTAAGTCCTTAAAGGGACGGCTTATCCCCGTAGCCTCAAGCCAAAGATTGTAAATTATTCAATATCCGTATTGTTTGCAAGCTTGATGTTCATTAGAAAAAAGGGCCAAATTTGATTTTACAGTGTATCCGAAAACACCAAGGACGTTAAGGTCAAAACTGGAGAATTTGGAGGGATATGTTATTTTAAATCAAAAGTTACTGCGTGAATCCAGTTTTTCATGAAAAGGGAACTAAAATATTTTAGGAAGGGCTGAGGGTATTAGATTGAAACTTTCATGACTTAATGAGGGCTATCAGCCCCTCCCATGCTATTTTTAGTGGCCCTCCCTCCAAAAATATTCGATCAAAGCTTGAAATAGAAATCTTGTTTACAGTAGCCTAAAGCTAAAAAAACTATGCCTTTGGGATTACCTAAGCTTTTTAGATGGATGCTGAGGACAAAAAAAAAAAAACATTTTTTGAGTGCTTGTTGTCAGAAGTACGTATTATTAATATCTAAGGAACGGATTAAAAATTTCGTTTTAGTTGAAATAAAATTACGTATTATCATACGTATGATTACCTATTATCATTGCATTATTAAGTTGAAAATTTCAGAGGATGTTAAGGAAGATCTTAAAGGGCTATTGAAGGGTATTCACCCCCCCTTTCCCTTTTTAGATACTACCTTCCCTCATCACTGATCCAAATCATGGATACCCCGCTCTCAGAGCCTCCAGTACAAAGATTGTAAATTATGCAGTTGGTCCATTTTTACATGCAGGATTTGTTATTGGAAGAGGGGAGATGTTTGATTCTAGTCGTATTCAAAAAGGCTAAGGATGTTAGGGTGAAAATTCAAGGAAATACTGAGAGGCATGTTAAAATAAATCAAAAATATTATGTGTATCCAGTTTTCAAAAAGCCACATCTGCAATATCTCAAGAACAGCAGACAGTGTTAAGTTTAAAAGGACATACTGAGGAGGATGTTAAAAAGTTGTCAGATGGCAACTAGTTACCATCCCATTCCCTTTTCAGCTCTACTCTCTCCAAAGATATTTGATCGACATTTTAGAACATCCATCTTGTTCAGAATAGTCAAATAAGTATAGGATGAGGTAATCCCCATAGTCCCTGGAGCAAGTGTTGTAAGCTATATAAGTTGCCCATTGCTTATATACCAGGTTGGTTATTAGGAGAAGGGAGCGGATTTGATACCTCGTCCCCAAAAGGCTAAGATTATTAAGGTTGAAACTTTTAAAGAATCTTGAGGGGGATGTCAAACAGAATAAATAAACACTATTTGCAGGAGGGTTTTCAAAAAGAAAACAACAACAATATCTAAGGAACGGCTACTTTCTGTTTAATACCAACAAATTTTTACTTAATATTATCAAATTTTACATGTAGATAACAAGATTTAATTCTTAATACTAACCATTTTTTTCTAATAGAAGCAAGTTTTCCGTCAAAGATTACAAATTTTTCTTAGAAGTAACAATTTTCTGTCTATCCTAACAAGTTTTTTGTTAGAAGAAGTAGCTTTTTCTTAACACGAACAAATTTTTTCTTCGAATAACAACTTTTTTCCTTAATAGTAAGAAAGTTCTTTTAATAGAAGCAAGTTTTCGGTCAAAGATTACAAATTTTTCTTCGAAGTAACAATTTTCTGTTAATGCCACCATGTTTTTTGATAGAAATTGCAACTTTTTCTTAACAATAAAAAATTTTCTCTTCGAATCAGCTACTTTTTTCCTAAAAAAATAACAAAGTTTTACTTAATTCGATCAAATTTCTCATGGAGGTAACAGGTTTTTCTTAATAGTAACAAATTGTTTCTAACGGCACCAAGTTCTCCGTCAAAGATAAAAATTTCTCTTAGAATTAAAAATTTTCTGTTCATTCTACCAAGTTTTCTGTAAGAAGTAGCAATTTCTTCTTAACACTAATAAATTTTGTCTTCGAAGTAACAACTTTTTCCTTCACACTAACAAATTTTTCATTAATAAGATCAAATTTCTCTTTGAAGTACCAAATTTTTTTAATACTAACAAATTTTTTCTAATAGCAGCAAAATTTCCATCAAAGACACCAAATTTCTCTTAGAAGTAACAATTTTCTGTCAATGCTAACAAGTTATCTGTTAGAAGTAGCAATTTCTTAACATCAACACATTTTAGTTTCAAAGTAACAACTTTTTTCCTTAATAGTAACACAGTTTTTCTTAATATAATCAAATTTCTCAGGGAGGTATAAGGTTTTCTTAATAGCAACAAACTTTTTCAAATAGCAGCAAGATTTCCGTCAAAGATAACAAATTTCTTCTAGAAGCAACAATTTTCATGTCTATGCTAACAAATTTTGTATTAGAAGAAGTAAGTTTTTCTTAACACAATCAAATTGTCTCTTCCAAGTAAAAACTTTTTTCCTTATTAGTAACAAAGTTTGTCTAATAGCAGCAAGTTTTCCGTCAAAGATAATAAATTTCTCTTAGAAGTAACAATCTCCTATTAATGCTACCAAGTTTTCTGTTAAAAGTAGAAACTGTTTCTTAACACAAAAAAAATTTTCGCTTCGAATTAAAAACTTTTTTCATTAATATTAACAAAGTTTTATTCAATACGATCAAATTTTTCGTAAAGGTAACAGCTTTTTCTTAATAGTAACAAATTTTTTCTAATAGCAGCTAGTTTTTCGTCAAATATGACAGTTTTTTATTAGAAGTAACAATTTTCTGTTAATACTATCAAATTTTCTGTTAGAAGCAGCAAGTTTTTCATAACACAAACAAATTTTCTCTTCGAAGTAATGATTTTTTCTTTAATACTAACAATCTTTTACTTGATATTAATTAAAAACTACCAAACTACGTGAAACTACCATAAATAAGTATCGATAAATAAATGAAACCCAAAACAAACAGAAATTAAAATAAATAACCGAGTCAAACTCAAAACGAGCAGAAATTAACATGAGCTGGGCTCAAAATCCTTATGCCTTCCCAAGGCCAGAACATAATTTACACTTTAACAAAAAATATAAATGTTTTTACTTTTAAAACTTTAATAAATCATATAATATAAACATTTTGCTTTATAAATATCAGTATATATATATATTAAACTGACAATTCACATTCATTTTTATTTTTTTTCAGTAAAGTACAATTTATATTCTGGCTTGGGAAGGCATAGGGGTTTTTAGCCCAACTTATGTTAATTTCTGCTCGTTTTGAGTATTACTCAGTTATTTATTGTAATTTCTGTTCGTTTGGGGTTTCATTAAACTGACAATACACATTCATTTGTATTTTTTCGGTAAAGTGCATATTATGTTCTGGCCTTGGGAAGGAATTGGGTTTTGAGCCCAACTCATGTTAATATCTGCTCTTTTTGAGTTTATTCAGTTATTTATTGTAATTTTTGTTCGTTTTGGGTTTCACTTATTTATCGATGCTTATTTGTGGTAGTTTCACGCTTGGTGGATTATTTGGTTTTATTTTTGCTCATTTTTTGTTTAATGGAGTTCTTTACTGCTTTTTGAAAATTTTTTTCTGTGGAAATTTTTTTGATTAATTTCTGTTCGTTTTATATTGACATAGTCTTTTCAGAGAATTAATTAAAAAAAACTTTTCGAAAAATTTGTTTTTCAAAAAAAAGGAAAGGCCATTTTGAACGTAAGCTCAGCAGATACAAATACCTTTTAAAATTCAAACTCAAAACAACCAGAAATTACTATTAAAGAATAAATGAAACCCAAAACGAATAGAAATTAAATAAACAATCATAGCAAAACATACAATAAGTAATAATATAAATGAATAAATAGATCTTAAGCGAGTAATGCTTAGATTGCATATGAAAATCAAGCTTAAAACGGAAAGAAATATTTTCCTATTGAAGTATAAATGAAACTTAAAACGAACAGAAATTAAATAAACAATCAATGCAAACAAATATACAATAGATATTAATGTAAATTAATAAATAAATCTTAAAACGAGTGAAAGTTAAATTGAATATACAAATCAAGCTTGAAACAAAAAAAAAATCACCACAAACAAGAGTTTGGGTATGACCTCCTTCTCTCACTGTAAAAGTCGAAAACCTACTGCGTTATTGGCGCTTTACTGAAAACTATTAGCGTGAAAACTACAAGACTTGAACAGTCTTTGAAAGTATACACAACATCAAATTTAATATTTGATGTATAATGATACTAATTTTTGAAAGATCCATCAGTTAAAAATTTATTTCACTGTAGAGCTAACTGTATTTTTATTTTCAATGCTGTAAGAACTGGAAAAGACAATATTTGTAATATAATCCGTTTTCAGTTAAGCGCCAATGACGCAATAGGGTTTTGGTTTTTATTTACAGTTAGGAAAGGGGGCAGTATCCAAACACTTGTTTGTAGTGAAACTATATTCGTCTTTAACAACTTTAAAAAGAGCTAATAAATTAAACTGAATATTTGATGTATAATGATATTAGTTGCTGAAAGCTCATCAGTTCAAAATGTTACTATAATTTTAATGTTTTTTTTTCAATATTAAGTAAAAAAGAAAAAGATTTGCATATTCCATTTAAGTTTCATTCGTTTTAAGATTTATTTATGCATAAGAACCATATACGCCCCCAGGACAACACTTACAACGCCTATCCTCCGGGCTCTGGGGGGGGGGGCATTTTTGTTATCTAATTTTTGAACAATTTCCAAAACATTGGCTATCTCAAAATTTGTAGCGGACGGATTTGGGGAAAACAGAACGTGGGAAGGGCTAGTTTAACCCTCTTGATTCTTAAAAAGTGAACTAGAACTTTCAATTTCCAATCAAATGAGCCCTCTATGAGTTTATAAGAGCATCCCTTTCATAAGAACCATACATGCCCTTAGGGCATAACTTAGAACGCCTTCCCCTGTGCACTGAGGGGTTCTATTGACACCAAATTTTATACGCATGAATTTTATACGCATATGAACAATTTATGCCCCAGAGCATAACTTACAACGCCTTAGGGGCTCTGACGACACCCGAGTTTTTGTTATCTGACTTTTGAGCAATTTTTAACATAATGGCTATCTCAAAATTTTTATTGGATGCATTTGGGAGAGCATGGGCATGGGGGCGGGGGCTAGTTGCACTCCAATCTCTTTTGACTCTTAATTACTGAACTAAAACTTTCAATTTCCAATAAAATGAGCCATCTCTGAATTTTTTACGAGCATCCCTTCAATAAGAACCATATATTCCCCAAAAGCATAACTTACAACTCCTGCCCTTGGGCCCTGGGGGTGGGGGGGGGGCTGTGTTGACCCCTGAGTTTTCGTAATATGATCTTTGAACTATTTTTTCAAAAAAAAGCTATCTCAAATTTCTTATCGGATGGGTCTGAGGAGAAAAGGGCTTGGAGGGGGGAGGCTAGGTGCCCTGCAATCTCTTTTCACTCTTAAAAAGTGAACTAGAACTTTCAATTTCCAATCAAATGATCCCTCTTTGAAGTTAATACGATCATCCCTTCCATAAGACCCATATATGCCCCCCAGGGCATAACTTACAACGCCTGCTCCCGGGCCCTGGTTAGTTGTGTTGACCTCGGAATTTTTGTTATATGATCTTTGAACTATTTTTAACCAAATAGCTATCTTAAAATTTTTATTGGATTCATTTGGGAGAAAAGGGTTTTTTGGAGGGGGGGGGGGAAGCTGATTACCCTCAAATATCTTTTGACGCTTAAAAAGTGAACTAGAACTTTCAATTTCCAATCAAATGAGCCCTCTCTGAAGTTTATACGAGCATTCCTTCCATAAGAACGATGTATGCACCCAGGGCATAAATTATAACCCTTGCCCCTGAATAATGTGAGGGGAGTGTCCTTCTCAAACATATAATTTCCAGAACTTTCAACTACGTTGAACAAAATGGCTATAACAAAATTTTGGTTGGATGTGTTTTGGGAAATGGTGGGCGTGGAAGGGGTGTCAGTTGCCTTAGAGTCACTTTTGACTATTAAAAAGGGAACTAGCCATTAAAATTTTCAATCGAATAAGCCCTTTATAAAGTTTCTACGACAATGTTGTCTATACACAACCTTATATGCCCCCAGGACATAACTTACAATCCTTACCCTGAGGGCTGCGGGGGAGTTGTCATCCTCAAAGACCTAGTTTCCAGAAATTAAAGCTACATTTAATAAAAGGGCTATCTGAAAATTTTGATTGGTTGTGTTTGCCCTCCAATCATTTTCGACTATTAAAAAGGGCACTTGCCCTTTGAATTTCCAATCGAATGAGCCTGTTTTGAAGTTTCTACGACAACGCCTTCTATAAAAACCTTATATTCCCCCAGGGCATAACTTAAAACCCTTGCCCTGAGGGTTGTGGGGGAGTGTCCTCCTCAAATTATATTTTCTATCTGGAAATCAACTATGCTGAACAAAATTGCTATCTCAAAATTTTGATTGGATGTGTTTGGCGGAATGATGGGCTTGGGGGGGGCTAGTTGCCCTCCAATCACTTTTGACTATTAAAAAGGGCACTAGTCCTTTGAATTTCCAATTGAAAAAACCTTTTTGGAAGTTTCTACGACAGCACCTTCTATAAAAACCTCATATTCCCCCATGGCATAACTTAAAACCCTTGCCCTGAGGGTTTTGGGGGACTATCCTCCTCAAACATATTTTTTCTATCTGGAAATCGACTACGCTGAACAAAATGGCTATGTCAAAATTTTGAGTGGATGTGTTTGGGACAATGATGGAAGTGGGGGGGGGCTAGTTACCCTCCAATCACTTTCAACTATTAAAAAGGTCACTAGTCATTTGAATTTCCAATCGAATGATCCTGTTATTAAGTTTCTACGACAACACCTTCTATAAAAACATTATATGCCCCCAGGGCATAACTTAAAACCATTGCCCTCAGGGTTGTGGGGGAGTGTCCTCCTCAAAACATATTTTCTATCTGGAAATCGACTACGCTGAACAAAATGGCTATCTCAAAATTTTGATTGGATGTGTTTGGGAGAATGATAGGCGTGGGGGGGCTAGTTGCCCTCCAATCACTTTTGAATATTAAAAAGGGCACTAGAACTCTCGATTTTCAATCGAATGAGCCCCCTTTGAAGTTTCTACGACGACCTCTTCCATATGAAGTGTCTCTGGGAAAAAAAATAAATAACAAAACATTGGAGTCGTATGGCCTTTGCTATAGGCAACCCTATAGCGTTGCCTCTGAAACTAAATAATACTTTAAATCTTTGGTTTTTTAAGACTTTATAATTTGGGCGGCTATTTATATGCTGGAGAAAAATTTTCAGCAATTTTTAACAACATACACCCTTTTAAAAATCTTGACACAAATATTAGTGGTTAATTCAGTTTCATACCTTCTCTAGTTGACCTGAAATGGAAAACTTGATACCATTCGCAAAAAATCTGTTTACTTTCTTTGATAGCTTGGATAAACTTACACTATTTTGATTTGGTTAAATTTTAAAAGCAGAAGTAGCCCCGAAAGTTTGAACATAATACCCTCAGTCGTTCTTATGATTCTGCTGAGATGCCTTATTGGGAATTAGCATTAACACAGTGCATTTTGATTTAATCTTAAGGCAACATTTAGCTTTTAAAAATAACGGTCAAATGGGAGGGAGGGCGTGGGAGGGGGATTAGTTGCCCTTCAATCACTTTTGACTATTCAAAAGGGCACCAGCCCTTTCAATTTTCAACTTAATGAGCCCTTTTCGAAGTTCTTACGACAATTCCTTCGATACGAAGTGTCTTGGTCTAAAAAAAATAAATAAATACATTTTACTCAAATCGATCTTTAATATAAAAATGTCTAGCCTTCCAATCACTTTCGACTATTAAAAAGGGCACTAGGCCTTTCGATTTCCATTCAAATGAGCCCAATTTGAGTTTCTACGACAACGCTATCTATAAACACCTTATATGCTCACAGGGCATAAAATAAAACCCTTGCCCTCAGTGCTGGGAGAGTTGTTATCCTCAAAGACCTAATTTCCAGAACTTTTTACTATGTTGAACAAAATTACTATCTGAAAATTTGATTGGATGTGTTTGGGGGAATGGTGGGCGTGAGAGGGGGGTTAGTTACCCTCCAATCACTTTCGACGATTAAAAAGGGCACTATCCCTCTCAGTTTCCAATTCAATGAGCCCCCTTTGAAGTTTTTACGACAACGCTATCTTTAAAAACCTTATGTGCTCCCAAAGCAAAACTTACAACTTTTGCCCATTGGCTCTGGGGGGTTTGTCATCCTCAAATACATGATTTTCAGAATTTTCAACCACGTTAAACAAAATGGCTATATCTAAACTGTGATTAAATGTGTCTGGGAAAATGATGGGCGTGAGGGGGGGGGGGGGGGGTAATTACAAACCACTCACTTTCGACTATTAAAAAGCGCACTAGCCCTTTAAATTTCCAATCAAATGTGCCCTTTTGGAAATTTCTACAACAACTTTCTATATAAACCTTATATACCCCAAGGGCATAACTTACAACCCTTGCACTAAGGGCTCTGAGGGGCTTATCATCTAAAAGACCTAATATCCAGAACTTTCAACTACGTTGAACAAAATGGGTATCTCAAAATTTTGATTGGATGTGTTTGGCAAAATAGTTGGCGTAAGAGGGGGGTTAGTTGTCGTTAAATCACTTTCGACTATTAAAAAGGGCACTAGCCCTTTCGATTTCCAATTGAATGAACCCTTTTTGAAGTTTCTACAACATTGATTTCTATAAGAACCTTATATACCCCCAGGGCGTAACTTACAACCCTTGACCTGAGGGCTGTGCGGGGGGATGGAGGAAATGTCATCATTAAAGACCTAATTTCAAAAGCTTTCAGCTACGTTGAATAAAATGGCTATATAAACATTTTGATCGGATGTGTTTGGGGAAAAGGTTGGCGTGAGAGTGGGGCTAGTTGCCCTCAAATCACTTTTGACTATTAAAATGGACACTAGCCTTTGAATTTCTAATCAAATTAGCCTTTTTTGAAGTTTCTACGACAACGCTTTCTATAAAAACCTTATTTTCCCCCAGAGCATAACTTACAACCCTTGTCCTGAGGGCTGTGGGGGAGTGTCCTCCTCAAAAACATAATTTCAATCTGGAAATCAACTACGCTGAACAAAATGGCTATCTCAAAATGTTGATTGGATGTTTTTCAGGAATTGATATGCGTGAAAGGGGTGTTAGTTACCTTCCAATCACTACCGACTATTAAAAAGCGCGCAAGCCACTCAAATTTCCAATCGAATGAGCCCTTTTTGAAGATTCTACGACAACTCTTTCGATACGAAGTGCCCTGGTCTAAAGAAAAAATAAATAAATAATACATTATGCCAACATCGTTCTTTACTTAGGCAGCGCGATTATCAAATTTCTTTAGAAGGTAAAAGGTTTTTTTTCAATAGTAATAATTTTTTATTTTCTAATACCAGCAAGTTTTCCGTCAAATATAATAAATTTTTATAAGAGGTAACAATTTTCAGTCTATGCTAACAAGTTTTCTGTTAAAAGAAGCAAGTTTTTATTAACACTAACAAATTTTTTCTTCGAAGTAACAACTTTTTTCCTTAATACTAACAAAGTTTTACTTAATACTATCAAATGTCTCTTGAAAGTAATATATTTTTCTTAATAGTAAGAAAATTTTTTTTAATAGCAGCAAGTTTCCTGTCAAAGATAAGATACTTCTCTTAGAAGTAACAGTTTTTTTTGTTTCTGATAACAAGTTTTCCAATAGAAGTACCAAGTTCTTCTTAACACTAACAAATTTTCTCTGCGAAGTAATCTCTCTAATTTCTCTTCGAAGCCCTTTTTGAGTTTCTACGACAACGCTATCTATAAACACCTTATATGCCCACAGGGCATAAAATACAACCCGTGCCCTGAGTGCCGGGAGGGTTGTCATCCTCAAAGACCTAATTTCCAGAACTTTCTACTACGTTGGGCAAAATTGCTATCTGAAAATTTGATTGGATGTGTTTGGGGTAGTGGTGGGCGTTAGAGGGGGGTTAGTTACCCTCCAATCACTTTCGACGATTAAAAAGGACACTATCCCTCTCAATTTCCAATTGAATGAGCCCCTTTTGAAGTTTTTACGACAACGCTATCTTTAAAAACCTTATGTGCCCCCAAGGCATAACTTACAACCTTTGCACATTGGCTCTGGGGGGTTTGTCATCCTCAAATACATAATTTCCAGAACTTTTGACTACGTTAAACAATATAGCTATCTCTAAACTGTGATTGAATGTGTCTGGAAAAATAATGGGCGTGAAAGGAGGGGGGGGGGTTAATTACTCTCCACTCACTTTCGACTATTAAAAAGCGCACTAGTCCTTTAAATTTCCAATCAAATGAGCGCTTTTGGAAATTTCTATATAAACCGTATATGCCCCCAGGGCATAACTTACAACCCTTGCACTAAGGGCTCTGAGGGGGTTATCATCCTAAAAGACCTAATATCCAGAACTTTCTACTACGTAGAACAAAATGGGTATCTCAAAATTTTGATTGGATGTGTTTGGCAAAATTGTTGGCGTAAGAGGGGGGTTAGTTGTCGTTAAATCACTTTCGACTATTAAAAAGGGCACTAGCCCTTTCAATTTCCAATTGAATGAACCCTTTTTGAAGTTTCTACAACATTGATGTCTATAAAAACCTTATATACCCCCAGTGTGTAACTTATACCCCTTGACCTGAGGGCCTTGGGGGGGGGGAGGTGGAGGTGTTGTCATCCTTAAAGACCTAATTTCAAAAGCTTTAAACTACGTTGAATAAAATGGATATATAAACATTTTGATTGGATGTGTTTGGGGAAAATGTGGGCGTGAGAGTGGGGTTAGTTGCCCTCAAATCACTTTTGACTATTAAAATGGAAACTAGCCTTTGAATTTATAATCTAATTAACCTTTTTTGAAGTTCCTACGACAACGCTTTCTATAAAAACCTTATTTGCCCCCAGATAATAACTTACAACCCTTGTCCTGAGGGCTGTTGGGGAGTGTCCTCCTCAAAAACATAATTTATATCGGGAAATCAACTACGCTGAACAAAATGGCTATCTCAAAATGTGGATTGGATGTGTTTCGGGAATTGATGGGCGTGGAAGGGGTGCTAGTTACCTTCCAATCACTGTCGACTATTAAAAAGGGCGCAAGCCACTCAAATTTCCAATCGAATGAGCTCTTTTCGAAGTTTCTACGACAACTCCTTCGATACGAAGTGCCCTGGTCTAAAGAAAAAATAAATAAATAATACATTGTGCCAACATCGTTCTTTACTTAGGCAGCCCAATTGCGCTGCCTATGATTATCAAATTTTCTTTGAAGGTAAAAGGTTTTTTTTTCAATAGTAATAATTGTTTTTCTAGTAGCAGCAAGTTTTCCGTCAAAGAAAATAAATTTTTATAAGAAGTAACAATTTTCAGTCTATGTTAACAAGATTTCTGTTAGAAGAAGCAAGTTTTTCTTAACACTAATAAATTTTTTCTTCGAAGTAACAACTTTTTTCCTTAATACTAACAAAGTTTTACTTAATACTATCAAGTGTCTCTTGAAAGTAATAGGTTTTTCTTAATAGTAAGAAAGATCTGTCAGAGATAAGATACTTCTCTTAGAAGTAACAATTTTTTTGTTTATGATAACAAGTTTTTCACTAGAAGTACCAAGTTCTTCTTAACACTAGCAAATTTTCTATTAGAAGTAATATCTGTGTCTTTAATACTATCAAACTTTTACTTAATACTATCAAATTTCTCTTGGAAGTAACAGGTTTTTTCTTGATTATCATAAATTGTTTTCTATTAGCAGCAAGTTTTCTGGCAAAGATAAGATATTTCTCTTAGAAATAACAATTACTATCTATGCTAACAAGTTTTCCACTAGATGCAGCAAGTTCTCTCTTAACACTAACAATTTTTTCCTTCGAAGTAGCAACTTCCTCCTTAATACTAACAAAGTTACATTTAATACTATCAAATGTCTTTGGAAGTAACAGCTTTTTTCTTAATAGTAATTTTTTTTCTAATACCAGCAAGTTCTCCGTCAAAGATCTCGAAGCAAATCTTGCGATTTTGGAAAAATATCTGAATCTAAATGATTGTTTTCAAAATTTATCAGTGCAAAAGAAAATATTTTCTCAAAGAATACTTGATGATATCGTGAAAGATGAATCTCGAACTTTGAATTATTGTGTGATGCTCATGACTCGTGGTCCAAACGCAATTACTCAATTTATTGACATACTAATCGAAACAAAGCAAAACTAAATAATAATGTGGATTTTCTTTTGAACACTACATTAGATATTCAATGCTGATTTAAGCCTCTATAAAATAGTTTTATGTGAGAACAATAAATACATCGACAATTTAGAAGACCCTGTTCAAACAGATTCGGTTAATTTGAATTATAATGCCAGTTAATTTCTCCTCTCTTTCTCTAGAAAAGAACACTCTCCTTATCGATCGTAAGTCAGTTTCATTTTGGCGGTGAGAGTGTCAACGCCAATAAAATGTTCTATACATGTCCACTATGCATGTATATACCGCTGGTCATCCTGTGAGAACTGTAAAATTTTTAATGAGTATGACGAAGAGTGTAGATTATGCAATCCGTCTAAGTTGCACAGTGGATATGCAGTACATATTAAAGACTGTTATTCCTGTCTTGAAGAGACTTGTGGCTCTCATACTCTAGGATTTCTTTGCTCTAATTTTCACTATGATAAATATGATCAGTGGGAGAATACCTATTCTGGTATGATTGGAAAGAACTCCATTTTCTCGGTATGATTGGAAACGAGATTTTTATTTGTTTCAAAGAGACGTGTATCGTCGTGGTTTTAAATTGTTTTGGGAGGAAGAATCAGGTATAGGCTAAAACTGTTGGAAAAGCAAGAGAATTTGGCTTCAACGTCATCGCTGTGAAGCCAATGGCTGCTATGATTATAAGCCTAATGATTTTTATTTGGTTATTTCAGAAAGTGATTTTCCATTTGAAAACCCTGTATGTGAAATTGCTTCAAATAAACAAATTGAAACACGTGAATTTTACAATATGAATGAAAAAAGCACCATCGACACCACCAAGAGATACAATAAGCGTAAAGTTACATTGTATTGTAGAAAATAATCAATATACTGTGTATTCAGATAATCTGCCCCTATTAGTTGTTCTCGACAGCTACCTAAAAAAAGAAATTTTCTTATGTAAATACACTTTTATTGATAAACAAATTTACAAACATTTTTTGAATATTTTATTTGTAGGGCACTCAAATCAATAGTAGTTTATTTGTAGGGCACAGTTATGAAAGTGTATTTTCAACTAGGAAGTCATTCAGGCGATGGTTGTCCATTTAAATCTTGAGAAATTCGTTGTAAGTATAGCCACGACATCGGAAAACCAAATATAATAGTGCATGAAAACTACAGCTTTTAGTCGTTATATCCTGCACTCTATATTAGTTTTGAAGCACAGTTTTTTCAGAGCTTTCAATAAAGTTGTTGATTTTCGGAGTTTAGAATGCGTATTTGTAGGCCAAGAGGATCCAAAATTCTATATTCTTCGCTGTTTGGAAGATGCACAGTCAAGAACCCGTCTTTATGCTTGATGGACTGCTATTAACAATAATGGATATTGTTACCACTTTGAATTTTGTCCAGGAAATCCGAGGGTATACAATAGGATTTGCATTTGGACATGTTATGATCCATTTTAAATACGCTGATTAATTGAATTGTGTTCATGGTGCAAGGTCTAGTGGAATAATGCCTTCGGAAGAGATTTCCCAGTAAGTTTCAAATTGATTTAGTGACATTAATACAATACTCTTAGCAAAATGAAGTTTTTGTAAATGAGTTTTTGCAAACGCTGCATCAGTTATACTATTTCTGAATATTTATGAATCTTGATCAAGAGACGGCCATGTCAATTCATAAAGTGTCCAATAGGATTTATGAAAGGATAAATTGCTCGGCAGGATTCCATTTACTTAACATACCATGGAGGAAAGTCCAAACATTTCAAATTTGTGTGAGGAACTTTTCCATGATCCTATAGCACTAGAACTTTTTACAAATGGCAATGCTAGTTTTGAAGGAATTTCATCATTAATAAAAGAAGAATCTGTGAAGGTGCTTGAAGCCTCGGCAAAATGTCTCTGATTGGTGATTGTATTAGGAAAGAGTAGTTTGATATTATTTCTACTATCTCTCAGTTTTTCCACTGCCAAAGCAACAAAACTCATAACCAGTTGCTTTCATACATAAAGTATTGCCGAAATGAGAGTGACTGTTACATTGGTTGCCGTAGCAAGTACCTTGCGCAAAATGAAATTGGATGGAGCAAGCGTTAATTTTATGTTTACCTTAATATTCGGTATTAGCCATTGGGATATATCAAATATCTCGTGATTTATTTTCTCCGCCTGATGTAATTCACTAGTTTTTGTTTCTCTAAGTGTATTAGTAGTATCAGTGTCCGTCTTATATTCATATCCGTTGGCTAAAACCCTCAATTCCTTAAATGACTTTGGTGTCATCAACATGAACTCTTTGTAGCTCGTATAATTTCAGAGATTATTGTTAGTGCTCACCAATGTTCCGTTTATGTAAACACTGATTTGTCAAAATAAGTTATGCAATACACAATTTTAATAAGATATTTCATCAGTAAGACTTGGAATTTTATTATCAGATTTATTGACTACCACATGTAAATCTATAAATGTGAAAGGCAAATCGAAAAAATAAACTTTATTGGATTAAATTTGAAAATAAATGTTTTCAGAGAGCGGTTTATGTGGGTAGAATTTTCCATAGTAGCAATCTTTTACACTCACATCAAAATTTTTAGAACTGAATAGATTTAAAGATGAAGTGATTGATGGATGAAGTTTTAAAGCATAGTTTTTTCAGAGCTTTCAATAAAGTTGTTGATTTTCGGAGTTTAGAGTGCGTATGGTAGGCCAAGAGGATCCAAAATTCTTTATTCTTCGCTGTTTGGAAGGTGCACAGCCAAAAACCCGTCTTTACGCTTAATGGACTGCTATTAACAATAATGGATATTGTTACCACTTTGCAATTTGTTAAGGAAATCCGAGGGTATACAATAGTATTTACATTTGGACATGTTTTGATCCATTTTAAATACACTGATTATTTGAATTGTGCTCATGGTGCGAGGTCTAGTGGAGAATGCCTTCGGAAGAGATTTCCCAGTAAGTTTCAAATTGATTTAATGACATTAATACAATACTCTTAGAAAAATGAAGTTTTTGTAAATAAGTTTTTGCAAACATTGTATCAGTTATACTATTTTTGAATAGTTATGAATCTTGATCAAGAGACGGCCACGTCAATTCATAAAGTGTCCTATAGGATTTATGAAAGGATAAATTACTCGGCGGGATTCCATTTACTTAAGAAACCATGGAGGAAAGTCCAAACATTTCAAACTTGTGTGGGGAACTTTTCCACGATCCTATAGCACTAGAACTTTTACAAATGGCAATGCTAGTTTTGAAGGAATTTCACCATTAATAAATGAAGAGTCTGTGATGGTACGTGAAGCCATGGCAATATGTCTCTGATTGGTGATTGTATTAGGAAAGAGTAGTTTGGTATTATTTCCACTATCTGTCAGTTTTTCCACTGCCAAAGCAACAAAACTCATAACCAGTTGCTTTCATACATAAAGTATTGCCGAGATGAGAGTGACTGTTACATTGGTTGCTGTAGCAAGTACCTTGCGCAAAATGAAATTGGATGGAGCAAGCGTTAATTCTACGTTTACCTTAATATTCGGTATTGGCCATTGGGATATATCAAATATCTCGTGATTTATTTTCTCCACCTGATGTAATTCACTAGTTTTTGTTTCTCTAAGTGTATTAGTAGTATCAGTGTCCGTCTTATGTTCATATCCGTTGGCTGAAACCCTCAATTCCTTAAATGACTTTGGTGTCATCAACATGAACTCTTTGTAGCTCGTATAATTTCAGAGATTATTGTTAGTGCTCACCAATGTTCCATTTATGTAGACACTGATTTGTAAAAATAAATTATGCAATACACAATTTTAATAAGGTATTTCATCAGTAAGACTTGGAATTTTATTATCAGATTTATTGACTACCACATGTAAATCTATAAATGTTAAAGACAAATCCAAAAAATAAACTTTATTGGATTAAATTTGAAAATAAATGTTTTCAGAGAGCGGTTTATGGGGGTAGAATTTTTCATAGTAGCAATCTTTTACACTCACATCAACATTTTCAGCATTGCATGGATTTAAAGATGAAGTGATTGATGGATGGGATTCCTTGTGTGGTAGATTTGCCATTTCAGTCTAGGAAAAGAAATTCTTTTTTGATCTAGCAATTTTCTTCCTCGGTTGTTTCTTCTTTGACTAGAGTGATGTGTTTCGTTTCTAACCTGAGTAGAGACTGATGAGTGATGCAATGTTTCTCGGCCTTTTTAAACCTTTTGCAATTTGTCGAGATTTCAAATGCTTGCCAAGGGATCGTGGACTGGACCTGAGGTTTTTTGAAATACTATTTTGAAAATCATTGCCAAAGCCCTAGTCGTGTAGTTTAGAGGATGCAAAATATGCGGCAGCCGGTACAATATATACCTTCCTAGCTATGGTCAATAATTCGTTCTTTAATGTATTTAAAAAAACAAGAAAAAAAAATGTTTCCTCGATGCAGAATATCGTGAAGATCAATTGTTGCCAGTGCTCACCAATGTTCCATTTATGTAGACACTGATTTGTCAAACGAAATTATACAATCCACAATTTTAATAGGATATCCTATCAGTAAGAGTTGGCATTTTATTATCAGATTTATTGAATACCAAATTTAAATCTATAAATGTGAAAGACAAATCCACAAACTAATCTTTATTGGAATAAATTTGAAAATAGATGTTTTCATAGAGCGGTTTTTGTGGGTAGAATTGTGCATAGTAACAATGTCGTACACTCACATCAACATTTCTTGCATTGAATAGATTTAAAGATGGAGTGATTGATGGATGTGACTCATTGTGCGGTAGATATTCCATTTCAGCCTAGGTAAGGAAATGCTTCTTTGATCTAGCAATATTCTTCCTTGGTTTCTTCTTCTTTGACAAGAGTAATGTATTTCGTTTCTGACCTGAGTAGAGAATGATGAGTGATGCATTGTTTCTCCGCCTTTTTAAACCTTTTGCAATTTGTCGAGATTTCAAATGCTTGCCAAGGGATCGTGCACCGTACCTGAGATCTTCCGAAACCCTATTTTTAAAATCCTTACCAAAGCCCTAATCGTTTAGTGTACAGAATACAAAATCTGCGGCAGCAGGTATAATATTTACCTCCGTAACTATGGTCAATAGTTCGTTCTATTGAAAAAAAAAACAACGAAAATATTCCCTCGATGCAGAAAATCGTGAAGATCAATTGTTGCTAGTTCAATGTTCCATTTATATAGCCACTGATATGTCACAATAAATTATGCAATGCACAATTTTAATAGGATATTCTATCAGTAAGACATGGTATTTTATTATCAGATTTATTGACTACCACATGTAAATTTATAAATGTGAAAGACGAATCCATAAAATAATCTTTATTGGAATAGATTTGAAAATGACTGTTTTCAGTGAGCGGTTTTTGTGGGTAGAATCGTTTATAGTAACAATGTCTTACACTCAGATCAACATTTTCTGCTTTGAATGGATTTAAAGATGAAGTGATTGATGGATGGGATTCCTTGTGTGGCAGATATGCCATTTCAGTCTAGGAAAAGATATTATTTCTTGATCTAGCAATTTTCTTCCTTGGTTTCTTCTTCTTTGACAAGAGTGATGTCCTTTGTTTCAGACCTGAGTAGAGACTGATGAATAATGCAATGTTTCTCGATCTTTTTAAACCTTTTCTACTTTGTCGAGATTTCAAATACTCGCCAAGGGATCGTGTACCGGACCTGAGATTTTCCGAAACACTATTTTTAAAATCCTTGCCAAAGCCCTAATCGTGTAGTGTGGAGGATGTAAAATCTGTGGCAGCTGGTGCAATATATACCACCCTAACTGTAGTGAATAGTTTGTTCTTTAATGTATTTGAAGAAAAAAACAATATTCCCTCGATGCAGAACATCGTATTGAAACAAAATCAATGTGCTGGGATCTTTGGCCCATTTTGTTTCAGAAAAATGCCTTTTTTATAAATTTAACTTCATTTATCTTCAATTTAAATATCTAAACCCCGGGATAGGCTTTTATTATGAGACGTCTGAAGGAATCCACTAAGTAGCTAATGTCTGAAAAAGTCAGGTGAACGATGACTCAAGTAGGGATGACCCTATAACTCGTGAGGGGGCTCCATATATGGGCATAGTCTCCCTAGGGGAAATGGATTTCAGAGAAATTGATTGCGTAACCTAACCTAACCTCATGAGCTCGTGACGGGAGTCCATATATGGGCATAGCCTCCCTAGGGGAAATGGATTTCCGAGATCTAGATTTACATAATCGGTGGGGGAATTTTATTAATGGTTTATTAATGTCTGAAGGGGTCAAGGTCGAATGATTTGTTGTTGTTGTTGTTTGGCCAAGTGTAATGACACGAGGGGTGATTTACATAATCGCTAGGGGGAATGTATTGATCTAGGGGAGAGAATTTCCGAGATCTTGATTCACATAATCGGTGGGAAGAATGTTTTGATCCAGGAACGGGAGACAGGATCACGTGTCTCCTTCTAAACCAATCAGGGGGTCGGTTACATCTCATTCTAAGCCAATCAGAGAGTCGCTTACATATGGTTTCCCATTACATCGCAATTCACCCTTGAGATTTCGCATATAACGGACATGCGTTGTGATTAAATTAACATACGGTCTCAAGTCACAATGGATAAAACATAGAACATTATTGATGAGCTAGAAGCCTTGGCTACAGCGATTTACAAATGTGAGTTCTGTTTAGTACATTTTCATTCTTGATTTTCAAATAAAATTATTTTTCTTGGTCACCCTCCAGTATATTCAGGGTATACCCCCCCCACACAATACAAACTCCACTATATATTGTTTATACTCGTTAGAAAGCTTAAAATATGTTCTTTTTTACTACGTAAACCTAACCTCCCCAAACCACCCCCTTACCTGACATGACTTTAATTCTTCCATTTGGAAACAACTTTGTTTTTGAACTCCACCTTTGACAGACAACGTCCGTCAACCCTTAGCTATTAATGTACAGTTTCCCTTTAAGCCGTCAACCTGACTTTTATTACTTCCGCAAACATGTTAAAACCGTATTTATGGCATCCCTGCCAAATGAGCACCCTGTGCTAGTCTAATATGTAGACAGCTCACGTCAATTGTTTGATTAATCGTGCAAATGATTATACAAAATTTAGCGGCGTATCTTTCTACAGTAAATCTTATAAATTACTAGTGGGGTAGCTGTTGCTTATGACAAATATTTTAATATGGAAAATTTGTCTTCCATTTTTAGTAGTCAGTGGTTATGGGGGGGGGCTTAGGGTTGAAATGCCTCGCTTCTAACACCTTCATTGTAAAGCGAAAAGTAAGGGGATGGATTCATTGTGCAGACATGTACACCCTTTGACAAGAAAACTAATGTGGCCATTCCGACACGCAACACTGAAGTTTAGTGCTTAGTTAGCTTTTAATTATATTGTATTTATGGCTGGCTATTTTGAGATCTAGATTTTAAATCGTTGTATTTGATTGGATGCAGCTTTTGGCCCTAAAGAATAATGATAGTTTTTTTAAATTTATTTTCTAAATGACAAAAATAGGATTTCTACGCTTTTCGAGTTTATTTCTCACAAGTTTTGTATTTTATTTTTTCTCAAAATGGTAAAAATAGGAACATTTCTCGTAAATTTTACCTTGTGCTTTGCTGAAAAGGTGGGAGGGAGAGGGCTTCATTGTGATAAATGCTTTCTAGACAAAATTATGGCCAGGTTAGGCTAGGGGGGGGGGTACTAATTTTTCTTTTGTAAAAAAGGGAAAAATTATTTCAATACTAACTTTTTTCTCTTCTTTAAGGTAAATTATGAAGAATGTATGGCCCCTCCACCTGAAAAGAGAGTAAGGGAGGATGAGGCTACTCCTTTAGGACCATCAATTATCAAATACACTGGCCCATCCAACCCTCATATCGGCTATTCAAGACCAACGCTGGATGCACAAGCCACATCCCAATCTGTACAAGAATGTAACGCCGTCGGCCCGTCCACTTTCCATCATGCGTTGCCTGGGCCCTCAAGAGCTGCCCCACTTACACAAGGTCAGGAGGTCCAGCATGCTTCGCCAGGGCCTTCAGGCACTCAACTGCAGCCGAGATATAAAAATTTGAGCATTTTTTACCTAACTTATAGAAATATCTAAACAAACCCATTTTATTCATCGCTGTAAAAGTGTGTTTGCAGAGATATTAAAAAAGTTATTTTCTCTATAATACCCCACCCCCATTGTTTTAAATTCCTCTGCCCCCCCTCCCTCAGAGACATCTAAATATAATTTTTTTTGCTTGTCAAAGAAACCGCTCTTTTTTTTCTAATCTTTCCTATTTTCTCTGCCCACTGTAGGCATCTTCGTTCACTATTTTTCAACCTCATAATAATATTTTTCGTTAATTTCTAGTTTACTGATAGAACTAGATTCTTTTTATATCCAAATGCTCTTTTCGCTAGAATATTATAGTTTATCGTATACAGGGGGGGGCGATCGCTGTGGCGGCCGGAAAGCGCCGCGGGGCCCAGGAGGCGCTGCGGGTCGGGAAGTGCCGCGGGGCCCGCTGCGGTGGACCGGAGGTGGGTCGTAAAGGGGCATTAAATAGTGGAAATTGCTCTGCCTTGCACACAAACACATTGAAAATTGTTTGTGTTATAAACTGCTTTTATTTAAACACAATTCTCTATCGGAAAGGGATAGGCTATCAAGTAAAGACCGTGGTTTTTTTTCCAATGCAGATATAGAGTATTAATATGACATTTTTTTTGAGGAGTTGTTTGAACAAAATCAAAACCTTCTATTTCATCTTTTAGATTGTATTAAGTTGGAACTTTCAGAATATATAGAGTAGGGAACTAAATGTTACTACTAAGCGCGTTTAAAATAATAATCCCATTTTGTAAAAATAGGGGTGATTTAGACACTTTGAAAATAAGCTGTTTTCTTTTATAGGTTGTTCTGGTTCCATATTCGCCATCTCCCCCCTGATCGTCAGTTGGAGAAGAAGAAGACGCGCCTGTGGAGCTCTACAACAATGAAATGTCACAGCAAGCTATCCTTAACTCACTTGAAATTCCTGATAACATTGATGAGTTTTAAACTGATTTTTTTTTAAATGTTGACAATAGCACAGTTTAGCAGGGGGACTTGAGTCCAAACACACTACAAATTTTAGAGGATTTTTCCAATGAATTAACAGGGAGCTCTCCCCCCACAGATAACATACTTCCACTTCACCCAACTGAAGTGGCTTCCCAGAGCCATATTATTGAACAATGTGGGGGAGGGCGTGGTGATGACATACAAGAGGTGGAGGAGGGGAAGGAGGAGGAGGGGGTAATATCCAATTTACTACATTTCCCCAGTTTCAACTCACAAATACAATTTTAAATACAATAGTTGTCTACACTGCAACCTTTGGAGACCCATTTAATTCACTTTTGTGTGGTAATTTTGTGATTGACCCTGTAGAAATTGTTCATGACTATGTAGATAGAATTCGTGCACTGCTAGATAACCAAATTCAGTTGTGGGGAGGGGGTAGGAATTCAATTAAGGTTTCTATTGTTTTAAAGGTGTTTTATTTAAAAGAGGGAAAAAGTGAGGTTTACCATCATTATGTACACACCGAGATGCGAGTGGTCTATCCAAATTTAGAGAATTTTGAGGGTGTTGTTTCCGGGTGGATAGGTCATATTATTACGTATCTCGAGAATTATAGCGAAAATGGGAGTGGGTCTGTAGTTCTTTATGTTGAAAATTTAAAAGTTAATATTTGTAAATTTAAGAAAGATTCTATTTTAAGAGGGGGACATAGGGATATGGGTACAGTTTTAAAATATAATCCTGATCTAGAAGGATAAAGGTGTCCAGCGAATCTGTTTTGAAACAGGTCAAACATGTTTCAAGTACGCTTTCCTCATGTCAGCTTTCAGACCTTTGAAAGATGAAGCCTCAAAGACGAATTTAGACGATTGGGCTGTACATGGGAAGGAGGGGTCCAATTTTCCCATTGTAAATTTCACTTTTTTAGAGGGAAAATATCCAGTAACGCTCAGGTCTATTGATATTTTTGAAAGAGCCAATGCCCATTTAAATATCGGCGTTACTGTGGTTCAGTATGAAACTGAATTTGAAGATGGGGTTCGTTCAAAAAAGAAGGGGGTGGTGTTCCCAGTAAGAGGTCCGTCGATTGAATTGGTTAAACACTGGGTATGGCTGTTGTACACACCACCATCTAGTGACCTAGCCAATTCAATTGGTCATTTTAACCCTATTACAGACATTAGTAGAGTTCTGGGGGAGGGAAAAAGGGGCGGGGGGTACGTTTCTACTGTCCGACATGCCTGTCTCGATTTTGGACAGAATTAAAGTTGCAAAATCATATGAAGCACTGTAGACGGGATGGCTACCAGTCAGTGGAAACGGTTTCAGGGGATAGGGCCATTTTACGTTTTAAAAACTTCCAAAACACCCTCCTCCAGAGCAATAGATCTCGTTGGATTGTGAGGCGAAGCTAGTGGAAGTGAACGATCCTCGATTTCCAAACCGAATCAAAGAACATCAAGCTATTGCAGTCTCCTAGGCCCACGCACAAACCGACAATTCTAGCACTATGCAGTTGTTAGAAATAGTAGAAACACTGGATGAGGCAGAGTGCATGATCAAGGCACTGACTAAATTAATTGGCACAGCTAATGGCGCTATTTCTCGTTTGAGCAATACGCATTACCCTATGGTGCTGTCTCCATAGGATCGTCTCGCGATTAAAAATAAAAAAATATGTTGGGTTTGTAAGGGGGAGTTTGAAGAGGGGGATAAGGGGACTAAAGCGAAAAGAGGGGGGAAGGGGAAAGTCAGAGACCACAATCACTTGTGGCAGGAAATATGGAATATATCAATTCCTTCCTACAGAAGGAATTGAATTCAATTGTATCGAAAATTGGAAATCTATTGCCAGTGACCTATCGAGAACAGAGTAAAAGAGTATTATCATATCTCATGATGGAAACTGGTGGTGAAGATCATCAAGTTCATGTCTGTTGTTGTTGTTGCCCTATAAAGGCTGCATTGGCTGAACAATTGATAAGAACGTTTCGTCTATTAATTTCAAGATATTGTACACTGAAAAATACATCTGCTTTTATTCATGATTTAGATAAAATCATGCGGATATACAACCATCGACCTCATCGATCATTGTCCAACTCAAGCCCTCGGGAAGTTCATTGCAGTGAAAATACATTTGATGCTTTTTCTAAAGCAATATTCCAATCGTGAAAAAGAAAAAAATAATGTGAAGAAGAAGAAATTCAATGTTGGTGATACTGTTCGAATTAATAGAACCACCAATATTTTTGAAAAAGGGAATTATTTATGGAGCACCGAACTTTTTAAAGTGTCCAAATTCCTGGAAACCGAACCCACAACATATCGATTTCGAGACACAAAGATGATGAGATTCTCGGTGTTTTTTATGAATATGAACTGCAAAAAATTATAAACACTAGTGAAATTTATCAAATTGAAAAGATATTAAAGAGTCCTACTCATAAGGGCAAGAGACAGTTGCTTGTTCGCTGGCTAGGATACAACTCTAATTTTGATTCTTGGGTCAGTGCTGAAGACATTAACAATGCCCAATGATTTCTATGTGACTTTCATGTCCAATTTTTCTGATCCTCTTTACAATGACTTCAATAGAACAACCGATTTTTGGACAAAACTCTTCCCCACCATCAAATTCGAGGGGACGTATGAAGTGGCTCTTGTCGACTGTATTCTAAAAAATACCTACGACACCCTGTGAAAAGATCGTAAATATGATATAAAAATTAGACCCTATGATTGGCCGCCACCACCCTCAGGTGATCAAGAACAAATTCAAAAAATCAATTGGATGAATTATCCATATATTGAATTACCCTACGAGGAACTCACCTGTATTAATGATTTATGTCGTTCTATTAATAAAAGAATTTCCGCTCGCAAAAAAGGAGCTTTTCATTTCAACTATTCAAAGGAGGAGGGCAAGATCTATATTAGTTCACCTATTGTCGATGAAAAGGTTATTCTCAATGATAATCTAAAAGGATGTTCTTGGCTTTAAGCTCAATATAATCAATGGTAAAAGTGCCAGAAACACTAATTTCATTTTTGCTGACTACCCGCCTGCCTTCTCCATGGACACATGTATCTCTACGCTTCATTTGTTGAAACATCTCGGGTTGGCAATACCAATGTTCCCCTCCTACGAGTTCTTGAACGAAAAACCAATCAAGAACATATTCATCACTACAATATAAAGCATCTTCAGTATATTCCCGTAAACACTTCCTATTTGGTACTCTGTCAGTTAACTCTACGAACTGAATTGGGTGATCCCATAGCAATTTCAAAAGGTTTGGCTGTGATTACATGCCATTTTCGACCCATCCTTCAACAAGATGTCTAATAGAAAAGTGGTATTCATTTGTCCTGATATTGACTGCTATGTTAATACTCTTGGCCCAAGACAACAGGGCAATGGAATGGACTATTAAAAAGGTCGCTCGTCAATGTCTGGCTACGGTCTTGGCAGTTGGTTTGCTAAGCTGTTTCGCTCTGCACCACCTCTGGCTAGAAAATATATTGTTCCTGCTGCGACAGATTTTGCATCCTCTACACTATACGATTGGGGCTCTGGCAAGGATTTTAAAAAAAGTGCTTCGGAAAATCTCAGGTCCAATGCGCGAACCCTTGGCGAGAGATTAAAAAAAAATGGAAAAGTTTTAAAAAGGTCAAGAAATAATGCATCACTCATCCGTCTCTACTCAAGTCAGAAACGAAAGACATCACCCCTGTCAAAGAAAAGAAGGAAAAAGCCGACACGTACTGTAAACAGAAGAAGAAGCCCCAGGAAGATAATTGTTAGATCGAAACTGGCAAATGTGGTAGATTCTCCACAATTGACCTACAAATTGTGTCATTAAATTTTTTGAATAAAATTTGCATAAATAAAATTGATAGTCTATGTACTGACCACTTTGCTATAGTTTGCTCCCTAAATGAACCTGCTGAAACTTTATCTCATACATCCAAATATATCAACACTAAAGCAAATTGGTCTATGTTCCAAAATAAGCTAAATGATGAAATTACAAGTTTCACCCAAATTTCATGCATTTCTAACACAACAGTTGACACACATGCTGAAGCCTTGACATCTTTACTAATAAATAAAGCTAATCATGCTATCCCACGGACAAAACCTAAGAAAACATTCCCTAAACAAATTCCTAAAGCATGGTGGACAAATGAGTGGCTAAATAAATGGAGAATAAAAAAGGCAGCTAGGACAGAATTCATAAGTAAACCATCATCTACTACATATTTAAAAAAATTACAAGCAGAATCTAATCTAAAAAGGACTATAATAGATGCTAAATATAAATACTGGAATAATTTTGCAAATAATCTCTCCAGAGAAACACATGAGCCAATTATACATAAAGTCATAAGCCACATCTGTGGGAAAAAGACTTCCCCCAACCCACTCCTGTATGAGCTTATACATAATAATACCAATTATGACAATGATAATGATAAAGCTAACCTATTTGCAACTCTTTTTGTTAATAAGCTAACATCAAATAATCAAAGCAAACTGTCCCCAATTCCTATGAACCCAAGTTACCAACCACGCCCAGGATCCGAGTACACAACTAATCCATTTTCAATCCAGGAATTGAATAATGCAATACATCATATTAGGACCAAAACTAGCGGCAGCTATGACAATATACACCCTACATGGATAAAGAATCTCACACCTTCATACAAACAAGAACTGCTAAATTGTTATAGTCACGCTTGGGCATCTTCTATGTTCCCCGATATATGGAAATGTTCATCCCTCCTACCAATCCTAAAGAAAAATAAACCCAAAGATAACCCTGAGTCTTATAGGCCCATAATGATCACTCCTGTGATGGGGAAAATAATGGAGAAAATGATCTATCACACACTTATCTGGTTTGTTGGAAAAAATAATATGATCCCTCACACTCAAACTGGATTCAGGAAACACCACTCCTCAACAGATGCTTTCATTTTGCTAACAAATGTAACAAATGAATCTTTCTCAAAAAATAATGCCCTAGTTGCAGCTTTCCTTGATTTTGAAGGGGCATATGGCAATGTGAACCACCAAATCCTTTTAAACAAACTTGCAAACCTTGGAGTACCCCCTAAGCTAGTATCTTCTATTAAATCCTTCACAGAAGTGCGAAGTGTCATCGTTTGTGTCGGTTCAGCCTCTTCACCCCAAAAGACAATAACCAAAGGCCTACCTCAGGGAGCAGTCCTCAGTTGCCTCCTATTTGCCCTATATCTCTGGGACATGACCCTACCCCACACGAACCTACAATATGGTGATGATCTGGTGCTATGGTCATCTGGCAACACCTTTCAGATAGCACAGTCAAATCTGCAAAAGTCACTTTTCCAGTTTGAAAAATTTCTCTCAACATTCAGATTTACCCATTGCACCCACCAAGTCAAAAATAATCCAATTTCACCGGAGGTGAAACCATGTTAATGCAAAACTAACTCTAAATAAAACAACTATTCCAGAAGATAATCATATGAATTACCTAGGTCTCATGCTTGACCAAAAACTTAATTTCCACCTCCACATTTCAAACACAATAAAAAAATGCTATAGAAAAACAAATATACTAAAAAGACTTCTTTCCACACCCTGGGGCTGTAAGGAGAAAACCTTGCTCCATTTTTATAAATCACATATAAGACCCCATATTGACTATGGGCTCATCGTCTATGGTGCATGTGCAAAGACCCAGATGCAAAAAATTGAAACAACACAAATTGATATAATACGTCTCATATTTGGTCTTAGGAAACCCACAAGCACCAAGTTTCTGCTTATGGAGAGTGAATTAACAACAATAAGGGAGAGACGTAGCTTTCTTTTGACAAAACATCTTACAAAAATTGAATCAAATAGCTCGCACACACTACATAATTGGTTAAGAAATCCAGCCATGTATAGAGGCATTGCAGATGAGTAGGCTAATATTCAGAAGAAGTTCCCCATACCAGCAAAGTCTATTGCACCCACTTTCCCCCGATCCCCCCCATGGAATTGGTCAAGTCCCATAATAAATAATGACCTCTCAAAGTGGAATAAAGATTTAACCCCCATTGCTTTTGTCCAGAAAAAATTTGCAGAACTTAATACAATTACCTATAAAAATCACTTCCAAATACTTGTTGATGGGTCAAAAATAAATGAGAAGGTTGCAAGTGGTGTTTTCCTTCCTCACCTGAAAATTGCAATGGGCGAGAGATTATATAATAATTTATCTGTAATGTCTGCTGAGTTAAATGCCATAATCATGGCATTAGAACACCTTAAGGAAAACAAACCTTTGATTGCAAATTCAAATAATATTATCATATATTCCGACTCTCTATCAAGCCTTGAGTTGCTGGCCTCAGCTCCTCAATATAAGTTGGACATTGACACTTATCATTGTCTCAGTATTATCGATAATCTTGCTTCAAGTGGCATAAAAACTTATTTTCAGTACATTCCTAGCCACTCTGGCATAAGTGGTAATCATCAGGTTGATGAAATAGCAAAAATGCTATAAATATTGACCAGCCAGGTGGGAGACCAATCCCAATTAGAGATATTTACCGATGGAGGCTATCAGATATTAATTTCAATAAGATAAATCCTATCCTTTCCCCTTTCCCAATAAGTATCTTTCTAAAATTTATCATAGAATTCGTTTTGGAACAAATGGACTAAATTTCCTTGCAATCTCATATAAGTTTTCTAATTCAAGTGGTTCAATTCCCCTGTCCCCTCTTTGCAGGCATTGTAATATGAATAATGAAACAATTGACCATTGCCTCTTTGAATGTAATATGCTGACGTCTGCACAACATACCTTGCTTTGTAAACTGTTAAAATGCTTCAAACACCACAAAATCTCACTATCAGCCAAGAGCCTAGCCAACTATACCTGCACACAGAGCACAGAAATCGATATCTATCATCTTATATTTGAACTCCTTGAGTCAAAAGATCTACTGAAAGATATCTGAGAATATCTAATAAATAAGAGACGACCAAGCCAGTAGCTCTGTAGCCCACAGAGTGAAGCAAAAAGAAAAGGGCGTAATAGTACTAACTGAATACCCCGCCTGCTGTGAATTAGAAGAAGAAGAAGAAGAAGAAACTAGATTTCTTTTCCTAAGATGTAATACCTACCGCATAAGGATTCCCAACCTTCAATCACCTCATCATTGAATCTATTCAATGCGGAAAATGTTGATGTGAGTGTCAAGCATGGATACTATGAACAATTTTATCCACAACAACCCCTCTCCGATAATATCCACTTTCAAATTTATTCCATTGAAGACTACTTTATGGACATGTCTTTGACATTTATAGATTTACAAATGAAAGTCCGGAAATCTGATAATACAATGCCAATTCGGGCCGATGGAATATCCTGTGAAAATTGTACATTACATAATTTATTTCGTCAAATCAGTGTCTACATCAATGGGACGCTGGTGAGCACAGGCAACAATCTCTCAAATTATACAAGCTATATGCAATTCATGTTAATGACACCCAAGTCATACAAGGAATTGAGAGGCACCTCCAATGGATATGAATATATTACTAATACTGATAGTACAGATGCACCTAAAAATGCCACAGCTAGTGAATTACATCTAGTTGGAAAAATATATCATGAGATATTTAATATACGCCAATGGCTACCACCCAATATTAAAGTTGACTTTAATATTGGCTACCACCAATAATAAAACTAACGCTTGCACCATCCAATTTCATATTGAGAAAAGAACTTGCTGCCAATCCTGATGTGACTCTCTCCCTCACCTCGGCAATACTTCATGTACGCAAACACCAAGTCATGAGTTCTGTTGCTTTGGCAGTGGAAAAACTGAGAGCCAGTGGAAATAATATTAAACTACTTGTTCCTCATACAATCACCAATCAACGTCATATTACCATGGGGTCACGCATCTTCACCGACTCATCCTTTATCAAAGGCGAAATTCCGTCAAAACTCGTTTTGGCATTTGTAAAAAGCGCCAGTGCAATAGGTTCGTGGACTGGAGGTCCACATAAATTCGAAATGTTTGGACTTTCATCTCTTGTGTGCAAAGTAAACGGTATCCCACTCTACAATCTATCTTTTGATAAATCCTATAGAACATTGTATGAGTTGACCATGCAAACCCTAGATCATGATTCGCGACTATTTGAAAATGTTATAACCGAAGAAATGTTTGCTAAAACACATGGTATCACTGTATTGGATTTGTCTGGTACGCAGGATATGAGTATAGTACGCACGGGGAGTGTGCGTTTAGAGTGTACATTTGCCGACCCATTGGCTGAGAGTATTGCTCTAATCTCACTAAATCAATATGAAACCTATTGGGAAATCACTCCCGAATGCAGTGTTCTACTAGACTTGGCACCATGAACACCAGTCAAATAATCAATGTATTTAATATGGGTCCCTACATGTCCCAGTACAAATCCTATTGTCTGCTTTCAGACTTTCTTGGGAAAATTCAAAGTGCCAACAATACCTTAATTATTGTTAATAGCAGTCCGTCGACTGTACTGACAGGTAATTGGCTGTGCATCTTTCAAACAATGAAGACGATTGAATTTTTTGATCCTCTTGGTCTACCCTATAAATTTTACACACCCCACATCAGCAACTATATTGAGAGCAATGGGAAAACTATTATTCAAAATCGGAAGAGAGTGCAGGATCTGACGACTAAAAGCTGTGGCTTTCATGCAGTACTATCTTTCGTGTTCCGATGTCGCGGCTATACTTACAAGCAATTTCTCCACATTTATGGTGAAAATCCACGTCTGAACGACTTTCTAGTGGAAAATATCCTCTCAGACCTGTATAATATTGATTTCAGTGCCCTAAGAGTAAACTGCTTAAAAAATGTTTGTGAACTTGTTTATTAATAAAATGCGTATATATACAACAATGTCTTTAAATCTTCACTTTAGATTTCTTCTTCTTCGGTTTATAGGCAACTGTCGTGAATCACTAATGCCGGTAAATCATTTCGATTCACTGTATATTGATTTAGATTGGCTGCAAAGTCAGGGTCACATTTTCTACAATACAATGTAACTTCACACTTGTCATATCTCTTTGTATAGTCAATGATACTATTTGCATTCATATTATGAAATTCACGAGTTTCAATTTGCTTATTTGAAGCAATATCACATACACTGTTTTCAAATGGTGAATCACATTCGGTAACTACCAAATAAAAATCACTAGGTTTATAGTCATAATAGGCAGTGTCGTCACAACGATGACGTAGAAACCAAATTGTCTTGTTACCCCAACAGTTGAATCGAAGACCAGATTCTTCCTCCCAGAATAATTTAAATCCACGACGATACCAATCTCGTAGAAATAAACTAAAATCACGTTTGGGATTCTTTCCAATCATAGCGGGGTAAGTATTCTCCCACTGATCACATTTATCATAGTGACAATTGGAGCACAGATGTCCTCGAGGGTGAGAGTCACAAATCTCCTCAAGACATGAATTACATCCTTTAATTTGTACTGCATAGCCTCTATGTAATTTACAAGGATTATATAATTTACACTTTTCACTATAGTCATCAATAATTGTACAATTCTCACACTGAGTCCAACTGCCAAGAGTGTACATGCATAGTGGACATGTATAGAACATTTTTTGGTTTCCGATGTCAACTCTCTCTCACAGCTAAAACGAAACTGATCGTCCCTGCTGACAGATAAATTCAGGGTGGAGGAATGGGAGAGGAGTAACTCTGTGACGTCACCTCTTTCGAATGGTGGAGGAGCCATCTACATTGAATCTATTGGCAAGGTTTTCAAAAGTATATCCACGATATTATTCTGCTTTGTTCCAATTAATATATCAATAAATTGAGTATAAGCATTTGAGTCATTTGCTTCATACAATAGTCCAATGGGGGAGAATCAGTCCCCATTATATTGTCAAGTGTTTCCCGAGAGAATATCCTTCGTTGAAAAGACAACTCAAGAAAATCATCATCCAAAATAAAATGTTTTTCCATAAACACAAGATTTGATCTAATTCTCTCTTTCTCAAATTTATGCATTTTTTCAATCCTTTCACTCTGACTGCTGACTCTAGACTGACCATGATTCGTTAGCCTAACATTCTAACAACAAAAAGAAAGGGAACATTTTCGATTTCGAAACAATTTTATTGAATAATTACAACAATAATACTAAGCATGTACAATTAGCGATACAGTTTATTGTCTTCGATATGTTTCATTAATGCACTTAAAGCACATTGAAGTCTATTCACATGTGCTATATCAAGTTTTGCAGCGAAACATAATTGATCCTCCATTTTAAATTTGCTCAAGGATATCACATATCTTGCATATACTTCATCCCATTCCAGACAAAGCCGTGATCCTCTCGTGATTTCCACCGCAATGTTTGGTGCTCTTGTATTATTGCCATCAACTCCACTATCAACTTCTAATAGGGTAAACATTCCACTCATCATCAGCACAAATATATCCAAATGAGTAAAGTCAAACTGTTCTCACTCCTTTGAATTCAATTCGTAGACTAATAAAAACTATAGCAAAAATCCTTTCCTTATATTCTCTGCAATCCTCTCCCGCTAATATGTAACCGACCCCCTGATTGGTTTAGAAGGAGACACATGATTTGTTTCCCGTTATCGGATCAAAACATTCTCCCCACCGATTATGTAATCAATTTCTCAGAAATTCACTTCCCCTTCGATTACGCAATCAATTTCTCGGAAATCTATTTCCCCTAGGGAGTCTATGCCCATATATGGAGCCCCCTCACGAGTTATAGGGTCATCCCTACTGACTCACAGAGCTTAATTTTACAGCATGAAAAGCTTCAAATGATGCTGGGTAATTTAATTTGATTCGGCGACTCATCGCCTTTGGTCAGAGGTGCTTGCACGGAGGCGTGTCGAAAAGTTTCTTGAATTGTAAGAGCTTTTCATTTCAGTTCAGTTTTTGAGTTCTTGTAAATACGTGAGAGTGAAAGTAAGAAATCTTGTCTTTATAATCTTTGACTTTTTAGCCTAGGTGGAATCCGGAAGCCTACAGCGAGGCTAAGATTAGATTAGCCTGGTATAGGAAAATAATTCTTATACTAGGCCAGAGATCTTTCCTTGAGGGGGATTGGGGGAGTTAAATCTTTATGGTACCTGGGTCGAAATAGTGTGGCACTCTGAAACTACGCGGAAAGTACACTTGCCAGAGACGGGACAATCAGAAATCCTTGGTGCGTAGAAGTTACACTGGCTTTTGGGGTACCACCAGATTATTTTGGTGGCATTAGAGGTTTTCCCCAATATTCAGTGGCGAATCTAATTATCATTACCCTCCCCCCAAAACAATATTTTACAGATTACATTAAGGAACGAACTTTAGCCTATTGTAACTGAAGTAGTAAAAGGAATCATTATATAGACGATTATCTTAATTATATTCGTTCATAAATCATCACAATTAAAAATTTCCCATGTTGGGAATCAAACTCGAGCCAACTGGATAAGAGCCAGCTATCCTATCCACTAGACCACGTAATATATATTAAAATATCTAAGTAATGCAGTTTATGTTAAAGAACAAATTACAGTACAGAATGAACTTTAGTCCATAGTAACTGAAGTATTATAAGGAATCATTATGCAGATGATGAATTTTTCCCAAGTCCTTAAAGGGACGCCCTGCCCCCCCCCCCTAGCCCCAAGCCAAAGATTGTAAATTATTCAATATCCATATTGTTTGCATGCTTGATTTTTCATTAGAAAATGGGGCAAATTTTATTTTAAGGGGTATCCGAAAACATCAAGGACATTAAGGTCAAAGCTGGAGAATTTTGAGGGACATGTTATACGAAATCAAAAGGTAATGCGAGCATCCAGTTTTTCAAAAAAAAGGAACTACAATATTTTAGGAAAGGCTGAGGGTATTAGATTTAAACTTTCATGACATAGTGAGGGCTACTACCCCTCCCATGCGCTTTTTCGTTGTCCTTCCTCCAAAAATATTTGATCAAAGTTTGAAATAGAAATCTGGTTTACAGTAGCCTAATGCTAAAAAAACTATGCCTTTAAGATTACCTTAGGTTTTGAGATGGATGCAGAGGACAAAAAAAACTTTGTTTGCGTGCTTGTGGTCAAAAGTACGTATTATCAATATCTAAAGAACGGATTGAAAATTTCGTTTTAGTTGAAATGAAATTACTTATTATCATACCTATGTTTGAGTATTGTCATTTCATTGAAACTTTCAGAGGAGGTTGAGGAAGATGTTAAAGGGATATCGAAGGGTATTCACACCCTTGCCCTTTTTAGGTGATCTCCTCCCTCATCACTCATCAAAACCACGCATACACCCCTCCCACAGCCTCTAGGACAAGGATTGTAAATTATGCAGTTTGTCCTTTTTAACATGCAGGGTTTATTATTAGGAAGAGGGGAGATGTTTGATTCTAGTCATAGGCAGCGCTCTAGTGCTGCCTAAGTAAAGAACGATGTGGGCACAATGTGTTTTTGGTTTTTTCTCTATACCGGGGCACTTCGTATCAAACGAGTTCTCGTAGAAGCTTCGAAAAGGGTTCATTCGATTGGAAATTGGTGTGGCTAGTGCCCCTTTTAATAGTCGAAATTGATTGGAGGGCAACTAGCCCCACCCCACGCCAGTCATTCCCCCAAACAAATACAATCAAAATTTTGAGATAGCCATTTTGTTCAGCGTAGTTGATTTCCAGATAGAAAATATGTTTTTGAGGAGGACACTCCCCCAACAACCGTCGGGGCAAGGGTTTTAAGTTATGCCCTGAGGGCATATAAGATCAATGTTGACACAATGTACAGTTTATTATTTTTTTTTCTTTAAAGCAGGGCACTTAATATAGAAGGGGTCGTCGTAGAGACGTCAAAAGGGGCTCATTCGATTAGAAATCGAGAGTTCTAGTGCCCTTTTTAATAGCCGAAAGTGATTGGAGGGCAACTAGCCCCCCCCCCCACTCACGCCAATCATTCCCCCAAACACATACAATCAAAATTTTGAGATAGCCATTTTGTTCAGCGTAGTTGATTTCCAGAGAGAAAATGTGTTTTTGAGGAGGATACTCCCCACATATCCCTCAGGGCAAGCGTTTTAAGTTATGCCCTTGGGGCATTTAAGGTTTTTATAGAGGGCGTTGTCGTATAAACTTCAAAACAGGCTCATTCGATTGGAAATTCAAAGGGCTAGTGCCCTTTTTAATAGTCGAAAGCGATTGGACGGCAACTAGCCCCCCCCCACCCCACGCCCATCATTCCCCCAAACACATCTAATCAAAATCAAATTTTGAGATAGCCATTTTGTTCAGCTTAGTTGATTTCCAGATAGAAAATATATTTTTCAGGAGGACACTCCCCCTCAACTCTCAGGGCAAGGGTTTCAATTTATACCCTGGGGGTATATAATCACAGGCAGCACGCAAGCGCTGCCTAAGTAAAGAACGATGTGGCCACAATGTGTTTTTTTTGCTTCGACAGGCACTTCGTATCGAAGGAGTTGTCGTAAAAACTTCAAAAAGGGCTCATTCGATTGGAAATTGGAGTGGCTAGTGCCCTTTTTAATACTCGAAAGTGATTGGAGGGCAACTAGTACCCCCCACGCCCATTATTCTCCCAAACACATCCAATCAAAATTTTGAGATAACCATTTTGTTCAGCGTAGTTGATTTCCAGATAGAAAATATGTTTTTGAGGAGGACACTCCCCCACAACCCTCAGGGCAAGGGTGTTAAGTTATGCCCTGGGTGTGTATAAGGTTCTTATAGAAGGCGTTGTCGTAGAAACTTCAAAAAAGGCTCATTCGATTGGAAATTTAAAAGGACAGCGCCCTTTTTAGTAGTCAAAAGTGATTGGAGGGCAACTAGCACCCCCCACGCCCATTATTCTCCCAAACACATCCAATCAAAATTTTGAGATAACCATTTTGTTCAGCGTAGTTGATTTCCAGATAGAAAATATGTTTTTGAGGAGGACACTCCCCCAAAACTATCGGGGCAAGAATTTAAGTTATGCCCTGAGGGCATATTGGGTTTTATAGAAGGCGTTGTCGTAGAAACTTCAAACAAGGCATATTCGATTGGAAATTCAAAGGGCTAGTTCTCTTTTTAATAGTCGAAAGTGATTGGAGGGCAACTAGCCCCTCCCCCTACGTCAATCATTCCCCTAAATACATCCAATCAAAATTTTGAGATAGGCATTTTGTTCAGCGTAGTTGATTTCCATATAGAAAATATGTTTTTGAGGGGGACACTCCCCGACAACCCTCGGGGCAAGGGTTTTCAGTTATGCCCTGAGGGCATATAAGAACGATGTTGGCACAATGTACTATATATAATTTTTTTCCTTTAGAGCAGGGTACTTCATATGGAAGGGGTCGTCCTAGAAACTTAAAAGGGGCTCATTCAGTTGGAAATTCAGAGTTCTAGTGGCCTTTTTAATAGTCAAAAGTTATTAGAGGGCAACTAGCCCCCCCCCCCCCCACCCCACGTCCATCATTCCGCCAAACACACCCAATCAAAATTTTGAGATATCCATTTTTTTCAGCGTAGTTGATTTCCAGATACGAAAAAATATGTTTTTGAGGAGTACACTCCCCCACAATCCTCAGGGCAAGGGTTTTAAGTTATGCCCTGGGGGCATATAAGGTTTTATAGAAGGCGTTATCATAGAAACTTCAAAAAACGCTCATTCGATTGGAAATTCAAAGGGCTAATGCCCTTTTTAATATTCAAAAGTGATTGGAGGGGAACTAGCCCCCCCCCCCACGCCCATCATTCCCCCAAACACATCCAATTAAAATTTTGAGATAGTCATTTTCTTCAGCGTAGTTGTTATCCAGATAGAAAATATGTTTTTGAGGAGGATACTCCCCCAGAGCCCTCAGGGCAAGGGTTTTAAGTTATGCTCTGGGGGCATATAAGGTTTTTAAGGAAAGCATTGTCGTAGAAACTTCAAAAAGGGTCATTCGATTGGAAGTTCAAAGGACTAGTGCCCTTTTTAATAGTCGAAAGTGATTGGAGGGCAAGTACCCCCCCCCCCCCCCCCCCACGCCCATCATTCCCCCCAAACACATCAAATAAAAATTTTGAGATAGCCATTTTTTTCAGCGTAATTGATATCCAGGTAGAAAGTATATTTTTGAGGAGAACACTCCCCCAAAACTCTCAGGGCAAGGATTATAAGTTATGCCCTGGGGGCATATAAGGTTTTTATTGAAATCTTTGTCGTAGAAACTTGAAGGAGGGCTCATTCGATTTGAAATTCAAAGGGATAGTACCCATTTTAATAATCAAAAGTGATTTGAGAGCAACTAACCCCCTCTCATGCCCATCTTTTCCCCAAACACATCCAATCAAAATTTTTAAATAGCCATTTTATTCAACGTAGTCGAACAACAGTTAACAGTTTTGGAAATTAGGTCTTTAAGGATGACAACCCCTCCCCCCCACAGCCCTCAGGGCAAGGGTTGTAAGTTATTCCCTGAGGTATATAAAAGTTTTTATTGAAAATTGAAAGGGCTAGTGCCTTTTTTAATAGTTGAAAGTGATTGGATAGTGACTAACGCCCCTTTCACGCCCACCATTTTCCAAAACACATCCAATATAAATTTTTGATATCCATTTGTTCAACGTAGTTGAACATTCTGGAAATTAGGGATTTTAGGATGATAACCCCCTCAGAGACCTCAGTGCAAGGGTTGTAAGTTATGTCCTGGGGGCATATAAGGCTTATATAGAAAGTTGTTGTATAAATGCTAGGCACCACGATCGCGCTGCCTAAGTAAAGAACGGGGACACTCGAGAACGATACAAGAAACGGGGACTAAGTAAAGAGGAGGAGACTCCCTCACAACTCTTAGGGCAAGGGTTTTAAGTTATGCCCTGGGGGGATATAAGAACGATGTTGGCACAATGTATTATTTATTAATTTTTTTCTTTAGAGCAGGGCACTTCGTATCGAAGAAGTTGTCGTAGAAACTTCGAAATGCGCTCATTCAATTGGAAATTTAAGTGGCCTAGGCCCTTTTTAATAGTCGAAAGTGATTGGAAGGCAACTAACACCTTTCTCACGCCCACCATTTCCCCAAACACATCCAATAAAAATTATGAGATAGCCATGTTGTTTAACGTAGTTGAAAGTTCAGGAAATTCGGTCTTAGAGGATGACAACCACCCTAACAGACCTTAGGTTAAGGGTTGTAGTTTATGCCCTGGTGGCACATAAGGTGTTTATAGAAAGCGTTGTCGCTTCCAAAAGGGCTCATTCGATTGGAAATCGAAATGCCTAGCGCCCTTTTTAATAGTCGAAAGTGATTGGAAGGCTTGACATTTTTATAGTAAAGATCGAAGTGGGTATAATGTATTATTTTTTGTTGTTGTTGTTGTTTAGAACAGGGCACTTCGTATCGAAGGAGTTGTCACGGGAACTTCAAAAAGGGCTCATTCGATTGAAAAAAGAAAGGTCTGATGACCTTTTTAATAGTCGAAAGTGATTTGAGGGTAACTAATCACTCTTCCGTTCCCACCCTTCCACATCCACCCTCCCACGTCAAACCTCCCATTTCTGCTCTTAAAATTTAACCAAATCAAAATAGTGTAAGGGTATCCAAGCTATCAAAGATAGTAAATTTATGCGAATGGTGTAAAGTTTTCCGTTTCAGGTCAACCAGAGGAGGTATGAAACTAAATTAAATAGTACTATTTGTGTCCAGGTTTTTAAAAGGGTGCATGTTGTTAAAAATTGCTGAAATTTTTTTCCAGCACACAAATAGCAGGCCAAACTATAAAATCTTTAAAAACGAAAAGATTTAAAGTATTATTTTCTTTTTCTCTTACAAGACTATGTCAATATAAAACGAACATAAATTAATTTAAAAAACTTTTCCCACAAAATAAGTTTTTCAAAGAAAAGTAAAGAACTCCATTAAACAAAAAATGAGCAAAAATAAAATCAAATTATCTACCAAGCGTGAAACTACCCCAAATCAGCATCGATAAATAAATGAAACTCAAAACGAACAGAAATTACAATAATTAACCGAATCAAACTCAAAACGAGCATAAATTAACATAAGTTGGTCGCAAAACCCCTATGCCTTCTCAATCCAGAACAAAATTTGTACTTTACTGAAAAAATACAAATGAATGTGCATTGTCAGTTTAATATAGATATACTGACATTTAGTAATCAAAATGTTAATATTATTTGATTTTTAATAAGTTATAAAAGTAAAAACATTTATATTTTTTAAGTAAAGTGCAAATTTTGCTCTGGCCTCGGGAAGGCATAGGGGTTTTGTGACCAACATATGTTAATTTCTGCTCGTTTTGAGTTTGACTCGGTTAATTATTGTAATTTCAGTTCGTTTTGGGTTTCATTTATTTATCGATGCTGATTTGGGGTAGTTTCACGCTTTGTAGATTATTTGATTTTATTTTTGCTCATTTTTGTTTAATGGAGTTCTTTACTTTTCTTTGAAAAACTTATTTTGTGGAAAAAGTTTATTAAATTAATCTTATTCAAAGAGGCTAAGGATATTAGGTTGAAACCTCAAGGAAACACTGAGAGGCATATTAATATAAAATCAAAAGATACCATGTACATCCGGTTTTCAAAAAGGCGTATCTGCAATATCTCAAGAACATCTGAGAGAGTTAAGTTTTAAATTTCAGGACATTCTGAGGAGGATGTTAAATTGTGGTTGGAGGGCAACTAGTCACCACCCCATTCCGCTTTTTAGTTCTCTTCTCTCCAAAGATATTCGATCGAAATTTTAGAATATCCGTCTTGTTCAGAATAGCCAAAAATTAAAATAACTATACCGCCAGGGATGATGTAATCACCCATAGTCCCTGGAGCAAGTTTTGTAAGTTATATAAGTTGTCCATTGCTTATATACAAGGTTCATTATTAGGAGAAGGGGATCTATTTGATACCTAGTGTCCAAAAAGTCTAAGAGTATTAAGGTGAGACATTTAAAGAATATTGAGGGGGATCTCAAACAAAATAAAAAACACTATATGCAGGAGGGTTGTCAAAAAGAAAATAACAGCAATATCTAAGGAACGGCTAAGGATATCAAGCTGAAACTTGAAAGTTATATTGAGAGGTGTTTTGAAAAAAATAACGGAGGGTAACCGCCTCCACCACCTCTAACGCTCTAAGATGCAGCCCTACACTGATAGATGTGTACAGCCTACTGTTTGAAATACGGTCAGTCAGCCGGGTACCCAGAACATTCAGTAGGTGATTTCTCTGGAAAACATAAAGCAAATCTTCATCCGCGTTTTGGAGCGCCCATGCTTCAGAGCCATATTTGACTACTGCTATCACTGTAGCTTTGAATGTTCTAATTTTGTTTTGCAGACTTATCTTAATATTCTTCCAAACTTTTTTTTATATGTGAAAAAACGCCATGAGCCTTGGCTATTCTAATTTTAATATCTTCACTGGTCCCACTGTCTTTACTTATAATACTGCCAAGGTGAGTGAAGCTAGTAGTAATGCTGTAATATATCCGGGACGAATAAAGGGACGAACATCGTAAAAGCTATGAGAACAGTTTATATTTGGACTAAAAACTGTATGCAACACTAAACTAAATTGTATAAAGAAATCAGAACACGATTCAGTTATTGTTCTAAATTTTAAACTAGTATTTGTAGGCAAGAGCAATGATCAAGATTATGATATTCGTCCAGTATCGCATAACATTAAATGGGCTTAACTAAGCACATGACTATTCGGATAAAACCAGATGACAAAAATAAGAATGTCTTTTATTTGGATTGAATGGAACAGGTAAAGGGTTAAACTAGCTTACCAACTAAAAGTAAGTCTGAGGGAATGTTGACTCCCACGTCACATCATATAAATGTCAGAATAGGATTAGCATATATTCATCCTTCACAAGTCGATTGATTCGAATGACCTAACTTCACTTCTTGGCTGTGATCGGTATAATACACAAGTGTAAAGTGAAGAGTATAGCCAATGTCAAATATTCTTTAGCATTGGAGTATGCCGAAAGTTGAAGCTAATAATATTGTAGGTGCCAAGAAAAAAGTTTTAGTATAGAAATACAGAACAATTCTTAGAAATCCTTAGAAATCAAGTAGTAAGGTGATTATGGATTTGACGACACCCATAGAGGGTAGGCTATACTATTGGAGCTACTACAAATTCTTCTTACAAAATACAAAATACGTCTTGCGCTCTTTATTGCACAGAATTCGATGAAAAGAAATCCAGCAATGAGGGGGTTAGGGATTTTACAACGCACATAGTGGGTATACTATTGGAGCTACTACATATTGTATAAAGTTGAAACTAATAAAGTCGTATAAATTTTAGGGGATTACACGGCTGCCATTAGTCATCCTTTTTTAATAGTTGAAAGTGATTGGAGAGCAACTAACACTCTCTCAAGCCCACTATTTCCTCAAACACATCCAAAAGAAATTTTGAGGTAGCCATTTTGTTTAACGTAGTTGAAAGTTCTGGAAATTAGGTCTTTGTGGATTACAATCCCCTCACAGACCTCAGGGTAAGGGTTATAATTGATGCTCTGGGGTATATAAGGTGTTCATAGAAAACGTTGTTGTAGAAACTCAAAAAGGGTTCATTCGATTTGAAATTGATAGGGCTAGTGCCTTTTTTAATAGTCGAAAGTTATTGGAGGGCAACTAATCCCCCTCCCACACCCACCCTCCCATTTGTCCATTATGTTCAAAAACTAAATGTTGCCTTAAGATTAAATCAATTCCCAATAAGGCATATCAGCAGTATGCCGAGAACGACTGAGGGTATCATGTTCAAACTTTTGGGGCTACTTCTGCTCTTAAAATTTAACAAAATCAAAATAGCGTAAGTGTATCCAAGCTATCAAAGAAAGTAAACAAATTTTTTTGCGAATGGTTTCAAGTTTTTTATTTCAGTTAAACTAGAAGAAGTATGAAACTAAATTAAACACTATTGTTTGTGTCCAGATTTTGAAAAGTGTGTATGTTGTAAAAAATTGATGAAAATTCTCCAGAATACAAATAGCAGGCCAAACTATAAAGTCTTAAAAAAATTTTTAAAGTATTATTTTTTTCCCTGAAAAGACTATATCAATATAAAATGAACAGAAATTAATTAAAAGAAATGTTTTCCACAAAAAAATTTTTCAAAGAAAGGTAAAGAACTCCATTAAACCAAAAATGAGCAAAAACAAAATCAAATAATCTACCAACCCTTAAACTACCACAAATCGGCATCGATAAATAAATGAAACCCAAAACGATCAGAAACTATAATAAATAACTGAGTCACACTCAAACGAGCAGAAATTAACATGACTAGGGCTCATTACTTTCTTTCATAGCTTGGATACACTTACGCTATTTTGATTTGGTTAATTTTTAAGAGTAGAAGTAACCCTGAAAGTTTTAACATATTACCCTCAGTCGTTCTTGGGATACTGCTGAGATACCTCGTTGGGAATTAGAATTATCACAGTGTATTTTGATATAATCTTAAGGCAACATTTAGTTTTTAAACATAATGGGCAAATAGGAGGGTGGGCGTGGGAGGGTGGGACTGCAAGGGGGATTAGTTGCCTTCCAATCACTTTCAACTATTAAAAAGGGCATCACCCATTTCTATTTTCAATCGAATGAGCCCTTTTCAAAGTTCCCACGACAACTCCTTCGATACGAAGTGCCCGGGTCTAAACAACAACAACAACAAAAAATAATACATTATACCCACATCGATCTTTACTATAAAAATGTCAAGCCTTCTAATCACTTTCGACTATTAAAAGGGCACTAGGCCTTTTGATTTCCAATCGAATGAGCTCTTTTGGAAACGACAGTGCTTTCTATATACACCTTATGTGCCCCAGGGCATAAATTACAACCCTTACTCTAAGGTCTGTTAGGGTGGTTGTCATCCTCTATGACCGAATTACCTGAACTTCCAACTACGTTAAACAAAATGGCTATCTCAAAACTTTGATTGGATGTGTTTGGGGAATTCGTGGGCTTGAGAAAGGCGGTAATCGCTCTCCAATCACTTTCAACTATTAAAAATGGCCCTAGCCCTTTCAATTTCCAATCAAATGAGCCCTTTTGAAGTTTCTACGACAAAACTTTCCACAAAAATCATATATGCCCCCAGTGCATAACTTACAACCCTTGCCTTGAGTGCTGGGCGGGGGGGGGGGGGTAGGTCATTCTCAAAGACCTAATTTCCAGAACTTTCTACCACGTTGAACAAAATGGCAATCTGAAAATTTTGATTGGATGTATTTGGAGGAATGGTGGGCGTGAGAGGGGGGTTAGTTATCCTCCGATCACTTTCGACTATTATAAAGGGCACTAGCCCTTCAATTTCGAATTGAATGATTCCCTTTCGAAGTTTTACGACAACTCAATCTATAAAAACGTTATATGCCCCCAGGGCAAAACTTACAACCTTTGCGCTTGGGGCTCTGGGGGGCTTGTCATTCTTAAATACATAATTTCCAGAACTTTAAACTACGTTGAACAAAATGTCTATCTCTAAACTTTTATTGAATGCTTTTGGGGAAATGGTGGGTGTAAGAGGGGGGTTAAAGATAGGAATGGGGCCGCAATTAGCGATAAGGAAAAAACTAAAGAGACATGGCCCGAAGATTTTTAGAGTTTGCTTAACCGAGATAGAGTTGTAGGAAAAGATATAGAGGAAAATGAAAAAGTCTGTGATACCTTGGATGTGAAAGAAGATTTGTTTGTGAGGAGGAATTAGAAACAGTACTAAAAGGATTAAAAAATAATAAGGCTCCAGGTGCTGATAGGGTGGTAAATAAGTGTCTTAAATATGGTGGCTCTGAGGTTAGAAATAAGTTACTGAAGATTATGAATATGATTTTTGAAAAAGGGGAAGTACCTAACGATTTTAGGAAAACCTTAATTAAGCCACTTTATAAGCAAGGTGATAAAAGTGAGTATGGTAATTATTGAGGCATTAGTCTGGTCTCTGTAGGTAGTAAGTAAATCTTAGTAATATGATACATTTTAGACTGAGAGATTCCGTAAACAAAGTTTTAAGAGAAGAAAAGCGCGGTTTTCGAAAAGGTAGGGGATGTGTTGACCAAATTTCACTCTTAGGCTAATAATTGAGAAGTGCCTGAGTTTTCAATAACCTTTGGTCCTCAGTTTCATAGATTATGAGCAAGCGTTCAATGCTGGTGATAGAAGAGCTTTGGTAAAGGTTTTATCCTTGTATGGTATACCAGACAAAAACACATTAAAGTGATTAGTGCTATGTACGAGAATAACACCGCTGCGGTTAAGGTAGAAAATGAGGTTAGCAGCTGGTTTTGTATTAAAACAGGAGTTACGCAGAGTTGTGTTCTATTCCCCTTTATATGGATTATTTTGATGGACTTTGTTTTAAGGAGCACATGAAAGGCAATGGGAGACCACGGAATCAAATGGGGAGGAAAAAGTCTTCTAGACTTGGATTATACTGATAATTTAAGCATCCTAGATGAAAGTGTGAGCAACATGAATTTAAGTTTTAGAGGTTTTGCGAGTTCAGGGTGCTAAAATTGGTTTGAAAATTAGTGTTAGGAAGACTAAGTCACTAAGGCTAGGAATAAGTGAAGATGAATATCTGACGTTGGGTAATGAAAAGATTGATCAGGTAGGCAGCTTCACTTACCTTGGTAGTTTAGTAAAGATGGTGGGAGCAGTGAAGACATTAAAAGTAGAATAGCCAAGGCTCAGGGTGTTTTTCCACAGTTAAAAAAAGTTTTGAAGAATAGGAAGATAAGTCTGCAAACCAAGATTAGAAAATAAGAAGCTACAGTGATGACAGTGGTCAAATATGACTCTGAAGCATGGACGCTTCGAAAAGTGGATGAAGATTGGCTAGATGTTTTCCAGAGAAATTGCTTAAGAATTGTTCTGGGTATCTGGCTGACTGACTGTATTTCAAACAATAGGCTATACGAAAAATGTGGTTCAATACCACTATGTGGTTCAATGGCTATAATGAAAGAAAGGTTGATGTGGCTAGGATACGCTGTGCGGAGGAAGGAAGGCAGATTGCTGAAGACTGTTCTTTTCAGCCAACCGTATAGGGCTAAACGGAAAGCAGGTCATCCCCGTCTTGGTTGGGAGGACGTCATAAAGAAAAATTTAAAGGAAATGGGAACTTCATGGGTGGGTGTAAAAAAGGAGGCTTTGAATAGATTGAGATGGAGGAGGAGCGTGCGTAGCTGTGTTGGCCTCAGGCGGCTTGGTGCTACGGTGAGTTGTTGTTAGTAGTAGTAGTAGTGGTAATTACTCTCCACTCAATTTCTACTATTAAAACTGGCAATTTCAATTTCCAATCAAAGGAGCCCTTTTTGAAATTTCTATAATAACTTTCTATATAAACTTTAAATGCCCCCAGGGCATAACTTACACCCCTTGCACTGAGGTTTCTGAGGGGGTTATCATCCTAAAAGACGTAATTTCCAGAACTTTCAACTACGTTGAACAAAATGAATTTTTCACTCTCCAATCACTTTCAACTATTAAAAAAGACACTAGCCCTTTCAATTTCCAATTAGATGAGCCCTTTTGAAGTGTCTACGCTTTCAATAAAACCTTATATGCCCCAGGGCATAACTCACAATCCTTGTCCTGAGGGCTGTGGAGGGGGGGGAGTTGTAATCCTTAAAGGCCTAATTTCCAAAACTTTCAACTACGTTGAATAAAATGGCTATCTAAAATATTGATTGGATGTGCTTGGGGAAAAGATAAGCGTGGTAGGGAGGTTAGTTGCCCTTAAATCACTTTCGACTATTAAAAAGGGCACTAGCCCTTTGAATTTCCTATCGAATGAGCCCTTTTTCAAGTTTCTACGACAAAGATTTCAATAAAAACCTTATATGCCCCCAGGGCTTAACTTATAAGCCTTGCCCTGAAGACTGTGGGGGGAGTGTCCTGCTCAAAGGTATACTTTCCTGAACTTTGAACTACGTGGAAAAAATTGCTATCTCAAAATATTTATTGGACGGGTTTGGGGAAATGGTGGGCGTGGAAGGGGTGTTAGTTGCTTTCCAATCACTTTCGAATATTAAAAAGGGCACTAGCCATTTCAATTTCTAATCGAATGAACCCTTTTTGAAGTTTTTTACGACAACGCGTTTTACAAAAAACTTCATATGCTCCCAGGGCATAACTTACAACCCTTGTCCTGAGGGCTGTGAGGGGGTTGTCATCCCCAAAGACCTAATTTACAAAAATTAAAACTTCGTTGAATAAAATGGCTATCTCAAAATTTTGATTGGAGGTGTTTGGGGAAAGGTGGGTGCGAGAGGGGGGTTTGTTGCCTTCCAATCACTTTCGACTGTTAAAAAGGGCACTAGCCCTTTGAATTTCTAATCGAATGAGGCTTTTTTGAAGTTTCTACGACAACGCCTTCTATAAAAACTTTTATATTCCCCCAGGGCATAACTTACAATCCTTGCCCCAGGGGTTGTTGGGGAGTGTCCTCCTCAGAAACATATTTTCTATCTGGAAATCAACTACGCTGAACAAAATTGCTATCTGAAAATTTTGATTGGATGTGTTTGGAGGAATGATGGGCGTGGGAGGAGGGCTAGTTGCCCTCCAATCACTTTCGACTATTAACAAGGGACTAGCCTTTTGAATTTCCAATCGAATGAGCCTTTTTTGAAGTTTCTACGACAACGCCTTCTATAAAAACTTTTATATGCCCCCAGGGTATAACTTAAAACCCTTGTCCCCAGGGTTGTATGGGAGCTTCCTCTTAAAAAACATATTATCTATCTGGAAATCAACTACGCTGAACAGAATGGCTATCTCAAAATTTTGAATGGATGTTTTTGGGGGAATAATGGGCGTAGGGGGAGGGCTAGTCGCCCTCCAATCACTTTCGACTATTAAAAAGGGACTAGCCTTTTGAATTTCCAATCGAATGAGCCTTTTTTGAAGTTTATACGACAACGCTTTCTATAAAAACCTTATATGCCCCCAAGGTATAACTTATAACCCTTGCCTTGAGGGTTTTAGGGGAGTGTCCTCCTCAAAAACATATTTACTATCTGGAAATCAACTACGCTGAACAAAATAGCTATCTCAAAATTTTTATCGGATGTGTTTGGGGGAATGATTGGTGTGGGGGGGGGGGCTAGTTGCCCTTTAATCACTTTCAGCTATTAAAAAGGGCATTATCCCTTTAAATTTTCCAATCGAATGAGCCTTTTTTGAAGTTTTTACGACAACACCCTCTATAAAAACCTTATATGCCCCCAGGGCATATTTTAAAACCCTTGCCCCGAGGGTTGTGGGGGAATTTCCTCCTCAAAAAGATATTTTCTATGCGGAAATCAACTACGCTGAACAAAATGGCTATCAAAAAATTTTGGTTGGATGTATTTGGGGGAATGAAGGGCGTGGGGGGGATGTATGGCTAATTGCCCTCCAATCACTTTCGACTATTAAAAAGAGCACCAGCCACTCCAATTTCCAATCGAATTAGCCCTTTTGAAGTTTCTGCGACAACTCCTACAATACGAAGTGCCTGGGTATGGAGAAGAAAGAAAAAAAGTAAATAATACATTGTGCCCACATCGTTCTTTACGTAGGCAGCGCTATCGAGCTGCCTATGATCTCATTGATTTTTTTTTTGTCGATGTTGTCGTCAACAAAAGTCAAACTGTTAAAAATATAACTTGTTATCAAATAGAACACAAATAACACTCAAACCTTTTAAAAGGTTTGGTAGAGAATAAGAGTAGCACTATTCTTATATACCTTGATTAGCTTTAGACCTTATTCTTATAGACCTTGATATTATTTCTTTGTTGTGCCGTAGTTGGTTTTGTGATACATATGTAAAACAGTGCTCAAAATACGCATCTTTTTCAGTAAATCGCCCTACTCCTTTCTGTGGTATTTTCTGTTTGTTTTAAGTTTGAATTAAGTAATAAACAATTTTTTTAACTGAAGGTAAGGAGCGACACTAAAACTTAAGACAAACAGAAATTATTCCGAATATGAAAGGGGCTGTCCCCTCCTCAACGCCTCTCTCTTTACGCTTAAGTTAGACTCTTTCTCACAACTCTATTTTTAAAACAATAAAAAACTTCAATTTCTGTTTGCTTAGGGTTTCATTTATTTATCGATAATAATATCTATCCGTTTTAAGTGTGAATTAATATAGGACTTTATTTTCACTCTTCTTAAGTTTTGATATGACTTTTTAGTTTATTGAAAAACACCTTTTTCAGAAACGTTTCCCTAAATTAATTGGGGATAAGAAAGAGGGCCTCGACAATCTTTCAAAAACTGAAGACGAGTTTCGATTAAGGAGAGAGTTGGATTGATTAAAAGATGTTTAAAAGGAACTCCAACAAGTACAACTCCAGGGAGAAAATCTAGGAAAACTGCTGAATCGTGGCATATTATACCGGAAGTTTCTAGCGGTCTGGCAGACTAAATTTCTCCTAAACGAAAAACAGATAATAATAATAATCGTTATTATGTCCTTGAGACACAACGCTCGATCCCACTTTATGGGAAAATGGATGCTTACCTTCATATTATCAGGACATTTACACAAAGGAGATGTACCAACTAATCTAGGTGATGAGTAACAGTTTGTGTCCAACTTGTACTATATGTGGGTCAGGCCACGATTTAAACAGTGCAGAGAGAAGCAAGGGAGTAGGGATTTTAGGTCTTATAAAGACATTTAACATAATGAGAAATATTTGAGTTTTTTCAAAACTTTAACAGAAGTTCGATATGTCCCAAGTACTCTTTAGAAAATTATCAATCTATGCATCTTCTGTGCCAAACATAATTTGAAGCAACGCTTTATATACTAGTTGTGCCCTTTTGGAATCCTGGTCAAATTTAAGAACTTTAGAGGAAAAAAATTTATACTCTTGGGACAAAACAATTTCCAAGATCCTTAGGTCTCAGTCAGCCTCAGCTGGGAACAAGGGCATGACAACATTTCGATCTTGAGGCTAAGGCCTGATAGTTAACACAAAATAAATAAAACATAACAGGTATTTTGCAATTGAAAATAAGCAGTAGCATTAAAATTGAAAAAGAACAGAAATTATTCTGTAAATGAGGGAGGCTGCCCCTTCTCCAACCGTTGATCCTTAGGCTGAAGTCTTTAAGTTCTTGAAAAGAACTTCTCATTCAATCTCAACAGCACTTTGCTTCAAGCCCAGCGGCCCTTTGTGTTTTAGAGTTTTCAATCTTAAAGAATTGTAACGGGAAGTCCATTTTTAGCGCTAGGAGTAAGGGCTAGGGAATGGGGCAGCCCCAATATACGAAACAATTTTTGTTTGTTTTAAATTTTCACCTTGCTCATTATTTACAGTTGAAGAGGCTTATGTTTTGATTTAATTTCCGGTTGTTTTTCAAATCATGCGAGAAAATCTCCATCCTTCCCCAACCCTCTTGTAAAATTACCCCAGTAACTTTCATCTTTGCGGAAAATTCTTTCCATATAAAGCCCCTCCTTCCCCGAAGAAAATTTCCCCTCCAAAGAAACCTGTATATTTCCCACTTGCCCAATATATTAATAGTAGTGGGGGGGATTCAAGTTTCTAGAAGGCCCATAGCAGATTTCTACAAGGTCCTCTCACGTTACAACACCCATGGCAAAATTCCTATGACACCTCTGGCAAGCTTCCGACCGCAGTCATCTGACGTCAGGTGACACGACCTCGTGTTTTAAATAGGTTCATAGTATTTCTGTGACATGCCCTGTTACATCAAGGTATCCCTAGGTAAATAGCATTGGATTTTGAACGGAGCTCTTTTACGTCACATGACACGCCCTTGGGATTTAAATAGGTTAGTAAGGGAAAATAGCACGGGATTTCAAGCGGAGCCCTGTTTCTAGCTGGCAGACTTCCAGATGGTAGACTCGCTCACGATGTTTTTCTATTAAAAACCTTAGACGGTCATTTTATAGGAAATATTGTCTAAACATGCATTTAATGTCCTTGAAGTCATTTTATTTCCCGTGAGTCAGTTTCTTTCTCGTAGTGGGACAGTCAACATCGAAATTAATGCTTGTAAATTGTTGAATACTGAATGTGTTGATGAAATGGAACCAAGAGTGCCTAAAGTAGCAGTGGAAATTACAATGGGTTGCCGACTAACCCTAGAATGGGACAAGATGTATGCTGGATATGTTATAAGATTAAGCAAATTCAAGAGGGAAAAAACATTTATGCTTTGCGGCTAAAGTGAATATAGTGCATATACAGAGGCTACAAGATTAAATACGTTGGCGAAATATATTGAAGAGAAAAATTTATAGAAAACGGTTAGTCTGTATTTGGTAGTGATAGTGTTAAAATGGATAGATTTGAGAACCAGAAGATCTTACTTAATCTAGTAAAATTGGAAAAATGGTTAGATGACGAATTTCTGGAATTACCTCTTCAAAGAAAAATATTTTCAGGAGAAATGCTTAACGATATAATTGGAACTGATTCCCCATCTTTGGACTATTATATGAAACCTTGTCGTCGTGGTCCAGCTGCTTTTACTCAGTTTATAGATATATTAATTGAGACAAAAAAAAAATGATATTGTGCTTTTGCTCCTACCCACTTCTTAGACGGCCATTTTGTGACCGCACTTTTCCTCTAAGACATTTTTTATTGATCTCGATTCATTTTCTTTTGGAAGTGAGACAGTCAAAATCGAAAAGTGTTTTACACATGCCCATTGTGCTTGAATACTTTGGGTAGCTGGTCATCCTGTGAGAACTGTACTTTTGCTAATGACTATAATAAAAAGTGTACATTATGCAATCCTTGTAAATTGCATAGAGGATATTCAGTGCAAATTAAAGACTGTAATTCCTGTCTTGAAGAGATTTGTGACTCTCATAACAGAGGATTCTTATGCTCCAATTGTCACTATGGCAAATGTAATCAATAGGAAAATGTTTACCCTGGCATGATTGAGAAAAACCCAAAACGTGAGTTCAGTTTAATTGGAAGAGACTGGTATCGTCGTGGCTTTAAATTGTTTTGGGAAGAAGAACCTGGGCTATGCTTCAATTTCTGGAATAATAAAAGAGTCTGCTTTTACGACATCGCTTCAAAGATATCGGCTACTTTGATTATAAACCTAGAGACTTTTATTTGGCTGTTACAGAAAGTGATTCTTCATTTGAGAATTTTGCATCTGACATTGCTTTAAATAAACAAATTGAAACACATGAATTCTATAACATGAATCACAGCAGTATCATTGACTTTACAAAGCGACTTAATAAAAATGAAGTTACAATATATTGTAGAAAATGTGACCCTGAATTTGCATGTCAAGATGAATACAAGCTGAAGCCTGATGAGCTGCGGCAACATTGTTTCTGATGAATACCTATACGTAGAAAAAGAAAGCTAAAAAAGGACAAAGTGTTATGTATATACACAAACTTTATTAATAAACAAGTTTACGTACATTTTTAAGGCATTTCACTTTTAGGGCACCGAAAATTATATTATAGGTGTAAGAAAGAGTATTTTCAACTAGAAAGTCGTTCAATTGAGGATTGGCGCCATAAATCTTGAGGAATTCCATGTAAGTATGTCCGCAACATCGGAAAATAAATATAATAGAGCATGAGAACCACAGCTTTTCGTTGATATATCTTTTACCTGCTTTCGATTTTGAATAATAAATTTTCCGCTCTGCTCAAGAAAATTTTTATATGAAGGGTGTAGATTGCGTATGGTAGGACAAGAGGATCAAAAAATTCTATATTCTATCTTGTTTGAAAGATACATAGCCAATGACCCGTCTTTACCGTCGATGGACTGCTATTAACAATAATAATTGTATTGTCAGCATGTTGAATATGCTCCAGAAAATCTGAAAGTATGCAATAGGATTTATGTTTGGAAATGTAGGGGCCCATATTAAATACACTGATTGTTTGATTCGTGTTGATGGTGCCAAGTCTAATCAAACAATGTTATTAGGGGGAATTTACCAATAGGTTTCAAATTGTTATTGCGAAATTAATGCAACAGTTTCTTCCAATGACTTGGCAAAGGTACACTCTAAACGCAAATTACCCGTCCGGACAATACTCATACCTTAAATAACGGACAAATCCAATATAATGATACCGTGAGTTTTCGTAGCATTTCTTCTTTTTAACCCTTTTCGAATAATTGTGAATATTGATGTAAAGATTGCATTGCTAATTTATATTGGGTCCTGTAGGATTTAACAAAGGATACAGAGCTGAGAAGAAATCCATTTACTTTACACACAAGCGATGAAAGTCCAAACAGTTCAAATTTATGAGGGGAATTTGTTCTTGATCCAACGGCGTTAGTGCTTTTTACAATAGCCAATACCAATTTTGAAAGGATTTCGCCATTGACAAATGATGAATCGGTATAGGTACGCATATCCGTAGCAATATGACGTTGATTCGTGATTCTATGACGAACGAGCAATTTGATGTTATTGCCAGCGACTCTTAATTTTTCAATTGCCAAAGCAACAGAACTCACAACTTACTGTTTTCGTACATGGAGCATTGCCGATGTGAGAGAGACTGTTACATCGGGTGCATCACGCAGCACTTTTCGTATAATAAAACTGGACGTTACGAGTTGTAGCTTTATATCAATCTTTACACTGGGAGGCAGCCGTTGAGGTATGTTAAATATATCATGATTTAGTTTCCCAACTAAATGTAAATCTTTAGTTGTCGCATCCCTAAGAATATTGGTAGTGTCAGCATCTGTTTTATATTCCTAACCCAGTGCATGTCCTCCTCCCAACAGCTTATAAGACATTGGAGTCATCAACATGAATTATATCAAACTTGAATAATTTCAAAGATTATTGCTCGTGGTCACCAATTTTCCATTTATGTAGACACTTATTTGTCTAAATAAATTGTGTAGTACGCAATTTTCGTAGGATAACCCCTCGGCCGAACTTGGTTTTTCATTGTTACATTTTTTAACAATAACATTGAAATATATAAATGTCGAAGTCAAATCAATGAAGTTGACTTCATTGGAATAAATTTAAACATGTAAATTTTCAGAGAGCGGTTACTGCGGATAAAATTGTGCATAGTATCCATGTTTTACACTCACATCTACATTTTCCGCATTGAAAAAAATTAAAGACGAAGTTGCTGAAGGGTGAGATTCTTTATGTGGTAGATATACCATTTTCTAGAAAAAGAAATCCTCTTTCGATCTTTTTACTTTCTTTTTCTTCTTTAATGCTTTACGCCTCCGAGCTTAGTTGAGACTGATGAGTGATGATGTAGTTTGCAACCTTTTTAAATCTTTTCCCTGTTGTTTCTATCAATCGCCAAGTGATCGTGCGCTGGATCTAAGATTTCACGAAAAAATTTCTTGAAAGTCCTCCCCAGAGCCCCAATCCTGTAATATAGAGGAAGTAAAATCCGCGGCAGCCAGCGCAATACATTTTTAACCAAGGGTAGTGGAGAGTGAAACAGCTTAGCAAACCAATTGCCGAGGCCGCAATTAGACATTAAAGAATAACCCCTGTAAAAGTCCATTTTATGACCCAACTGTCGTGGTCCTAGAGTAGCAATACAGCAATCAATATCAGTACATAAAAAATGAGTTATATTGGCAATTTCACGGATTGGGTTGAAAATGACATTTAATTACAACCAAATCTTTTGTTATTGCTAGAGGATCTCCCAATTCACTTCTTAATGTTAACTGACAGAACTCCTGTCATTTATAGTAGTGAATGTGGTCATTAGAGGTTTTTCGTTCAAGAACACGGAGGAGGGGGACATTGGTATTACCGACTCTTGATCTATCGACAAAGGATGTGTAAAGAAATATACAACTGTCCGAGGAGAAAGCAGGTAGATACTCTGCGAAAATGACACGATTCATGCCACTAGCACTTCCAGCATTTTCACCATTGATAATATCCGGGTTGCAGCGGTAGCTAGCAACCTAGTAAGAGACGATCACGTCCAATGTTAAGAAAATATATCCGGGTTGCAGGATTGGCAACTGCGGAACAGTTTATAGATGCAATGGAAAATATTCGACAACACAGTCGGAGGCGTACGCGTACTTCTTAGAAAATTCGTATATTAATTTTGGAAGGTATAATAAAGAACAATGCCTTACCTATACTAATATGTATAGGCTTGAACTCGTGACCCTACGATTATGAAACCTACACTCTACCAGCCTAGCCACCGAGGCTTTTACATTATGAAAGATTATTCATTTTGAGACAAAATTACAAAAGAGTGCGCTTCCGTGGTTGAAATTCCAAAAAATGTTCTCAGTAAATTATAATATAAGGATGTTTTAGAATACATAGCTTAGTCAGTAGAGTTTTAACAAAAAATCTGACCAGTGAATTAAAACTAGTTTATAAAAAAGAACGAACAATTTCATATAGTAACTGAAATACTAAAAAACAAATATTATATGTTAGGAAAAACTTAAATATCTCATAAATCCGAAAACTAGAGTCAGATAAAAAAAAGTGTACTATTAGAACTGCTTTGTCCTATACCCCTATACAGGAAACTAAGTCTCCCTTGGCCTTAATAACGTGGAGAATTCATTGGCCTGAAAAACAAGAAAAGTGGCTGGAACTTCGATATTCTGCATGGACGGCAACTTTTTGTGGTTTGTTCTTTCTCATCCGGGTTGCACCGGTAGCTAGAAATCTAGTAAGAGACGATCACTCCCCATAATAAAAACCAAAATAATCTATATCTCCAAAAAATAGAGTCAGATCAAAACAAGAAGTTCACTATTAGAGCCGACTTGTCCAAAAACCCCATGTAGAAATTTTACTGTCTCTTGGCTCGAAAAAAAGCGGAAAAAAAGATGCTGTATATGCAGGACATCGTGGTTCCAGCCACTGTTCTTGATTTTCAAGCCAACATAATTTCCTTGTTATTCAAGCAAAGAGACAGTAAGTTTTCTATATAGGTTCCACAAACAATCGATATAGTTCATCATAAATGGTGTCAGTCAAGTAGTTATTAATAGAAGTCTTATTTAGACTTCAACTTGAAAAATTTATTAAAACTGCTTGCGGCAGAAATTGAGCCAGCGACCTTCGGAGTAGAATACAAACACCCCATTCACTACGCCATGCATGGTTTCAAGAACACAATTTTAAAATAGTTTATGTTAAACTTAAATGATTATATTAAAACACGATCATTAGAAAACTGAGAATTGCACATATTGGAATAAGTTTACTGCTGATTGTTTGAGGTTCGTCTCTTACTATTCCAAAGAAGAAAAAGCGTAAGGCTTTTTCCTGTTTGTAATTACTTAAAGTTTGGGTTGTAGCGGTAGCTAGCAACATAGTAAGAAACGATCCGCCCCATAGTTGCCCGGTAATACGAACTAGAATCTCAGCCAGGCATACGCATATTGTAAATAAACTGTATTTAGTTTGTAAATAAATTTAAGAAAGGTCGAACCGTGGATTGCAACAATTGGTGAGGTATCACCCTACAGTCCAAAGGAAGTAAAGTTCTCTGTCAAATACTCCTGAATCGTATTCAGTTGAGAATTGACGAGATTCTGAGAGATGAGCAACATGGTTTGTGGTCAGGTAAATCTTGTGCTAATCTGATATTCAGCCTAAGAATTCTAATTGAAGAATCGAACGAGTGGCAAACTTAACTATTTATAGCGTTAAGCGATTTCTTAAAGGCGTTCTATTCAGTACATAGTGAATCCCTATGGAGAATACTACGATATTATTGACTCCCAGACAAGATTATTAGTATTGTTCTTGCTTTATACAATGACCAGCTAGCCACCGTACGAACCGACGATGGAGACCTGAAGGGATGTTTCCAGATTCATTCTGGTGTACTACAAGGTTGTATCCTCTATTCTCTGCTCTTCACGAATCTCAATGGCTATGTACTTTGGTCCTGTATTTTGTTGGAGGGATACAGTTAAATGAGAGGCATGTTATCTTTGACGGTGATTTTGCTTAATACATTGCGCTCCTCTCTCATCTAAGAGAAGACCTGCAACAGAACATCACCGAGCTTTCGAATGAAGCTGGGCGAGTTGGATTGTCAATTAGTACTAAAAAAAAGAATGTTATGTGTAACAACGTAGATACAACCACGGTCTGGTCACCGAATGTTGGTTCAGATGAGCTAGATGAGGATACAGAATTTAAATATCTGGGAAGCCTCATCAAATCTAACGGAAGTCTCGAGCGTGAAATTACTGCTCGTATTACTTGTGCAGGCAATGCCTTTATCAACTTAAGAATAGTTTGGAAAAACGCTGCGTAC
>CM051258.1:51803568-51916068 GCA_027921565.1 Artemia sinica | reverse complement strand
AAATTGCAAAATATTTTTGTGACAGAATACAATTTTGTTTTCCCTTTTTTTTTAGAAATTTAGACTAAATTCAAAGAAAATGTACCCAATGCATTCTCAGTATCTAAATACATAAGAAAACACACAAAGTAGTGGAATTGTTTTCTACCAAAAGAGGATTGGTATGGCAGCGTTAAAGCCACGAATGTGTTTTTCTTTCATAAATTTTATCAGTGTAGTCCAGGAAGGGAACGGTTTGACCGGGAACAAATTGCAATAGAAATGATTCTTTCATAACCCGACTCAAAAAAATGTGCTGATTCCAAATATGCAAAGTTTGCTCATCTAGCTGTTTCACAAATATGTTTTTTTTAGATTGAGGTTGATTTTGAGGAGGTGAAATTCGTGTGTCCATATAAAGGCGTACAACAACAGAATTGATGTCTAGAATAGGGTATTAGATCACAGTGAGTATGAAAATCACCTTTATTTAAACGTAAAATTAAAACTTTCATTTATCAACTTAGATTGAACGATGAATATATAGCAAACTACTAAAAATTATGTTTTTGAGGTTGATGTTGATTTTGAGGATGTTTAAAACCAAGAAATTCACGTAAATCCTCCATTAGAATAACCTTTTCATTATCAATGGGTGAACTAATTTAGATTTTGCCCTCTTGTGAAAGAAGAGTTAATTGTAACTCTTGCCCTAGATTATCACTTCATTCTTTTTCTAATCAATTTGCTCATTTTCAGTGAAAAACGTCAAGATATTTTTGCTTTGTTCGCCATAGGATGGAGGCAACAAGTCTAAAACACTTGTAATTAATCTTATTTTTTACGCTTTTCAATGTTTCAAAACTTTCAGTATTATCAGAAGGTTGATCAATAATATTTTCTTTAAGCGATTTTTCACGATAAGGTTTTTGTTTGTTGACACGTCGAAGGGCATTTTGAACAAAATTAATTATTCATCATCGGCAATTGTTTCATTGTTAATAAATTTATCGAGATTATCTTCAAAGTGCTCTTTTGGTGAAAGAACAAGTTTAATTGGCATCAATTTATAAAGTTTAGACATTTCTAAGAAACAGTATTTACAGGTCCTGCGATGATCGGCAGAAATAATGAAAAGAAATTACCAACCGCTTGAACAAGACGTTTTATTTTACAATTTGCTTTCTTTTTGCAAACTAGAGCACGTACAAGTGACCGATGTTGCTTTGTCTGTTGTCTAACAACATCTGACAGTTGAACATAACCTTCCGTTAAATTTAAACAAAATTCCGACAAGAGTTAAATAAACTTCTTGTCTATGCCATGTTTGAACATTGCTTTCCTAAGCCTCGGTTTTGGATTGGTTAAGACGGAAAATCAATTTCGATGTTCTTGTAGCATTTTCAACGTCAAGATAGTGACTAATCACCTTTTTTAATATTCACAGGTAGATATACAGTGATTTCAATATCGAAAATATCATTGACTACACGCAACTCTTCGGGCGTTTTTTAATTCAGATCGAATAAAATATATCAATAAGGTTTATTAGTAGCTTGATTGTACGCCGAAAGTAAAAATTTGGGTTCGCTGGGGTAGATTTGTTTGTTTAGAGTTATAAGAGAACTTGAATCGCGATCAACTCTATAAACAATACAGTAAACACAATTCAAAGCTAGTGTTCTCATATATTTACTCGGATGAAAAAGATTATGAAGCACAACAGTCACAGAAATTTTTTCATGATGTTACCAATCCGTGAATAATTTTAACATTTCCTCCGACCATTCTTCAATAGATTCAGCTAAATCGTCAATAATCAGCCACGAGTTTGGCGAAATGCCAGTAATTACGTCAAGTCCTTGTATGAACTTTATGCCCGGACCAATACTCTTTATTTTGTCATAAGATTTTTGTCAATAACAGATATTTTCAGATCTCTAAAAACATTTCATCGCAGTTTTGAATTATTTTTGTTAAAAGTGCTGTTTTCCTGGACATGGACGATCCACAAAGAAATGATCTGAATGGTGTTTCAAATTGATACATACTCCTCCAATGTCAAAATGCAACTAACCAAACCTAATCTCAATCTGTTGAATAAATACTCAAAGGAAATAGAATACATGATTTCTTTAATGAAAATAAATACACTACAAAATTTTAAACAACATAAAAAATATTTACATTGGCAGTTGAACATTTTAAAGCACTTCAACATGAAGAGTTAAAAAGCAACACCCGTGAAGGGCGGGCAGGCGGCCTGCATCAGCGAGTTTGCCATTGGGCATGGTGGTGACCAGAAGGCGCCGCGGCTGGGAGTGGCGGTAGGAAGGTGCCGTGGTGGGTTAAGAACAAGTAAAACACACATAATAAACAGTTAAAAATTGCCGGTTTTCGCAACGAAAAAAAAATTATAAATAAAATATATACTTATATAAGAACACTGGAACCATTACTAGATAAAAAAGTCAGTGCTGAACTGGCGAAAGAAAAACGGCCCTCTCCCCCCACAAACGGCCCCCTCCCCCAACTGTAAGGCTTTTTCACGACCGAGTTGCTTTCTGTAATTTTCAAATTTAACTCGATCTGAAGTAAGGTAGTGACCATATGGTAGTACATCCACACCGCCCAAACGTACATAGACTTTGTCCAATATGGTTGAAATGGTATTTTTTTCAACCCAAACTGTATAGTTTATATGTTTTAAAGATCGAATGGCCATGAGAACCGCTCTTGGAACTAAATTATTCTGTTTACAGTTCCCATAAACACTCAAGGTGAAATTTTCTTTTACATAGGTCGACGGCACCCCCTAGTAGACTTTTTTGGTAACCTCATTATGCGTTTCAACACAGTCCACCTTCTGATCGGGAAACAAACCATCGGATACTAAGTCGCTCCCCGTCTTGGATTTTAATTTAAGCAACTGATTTGGGGCTTGGCGTTTCATCAGCTCCGGATAGGCGGACTTGTCCCAGTTAGTGTAATTCATCCGAGAACTAATGTACTCTCCGTTTTCCAAATCGTCTAACAGATTACCTGTTTTAAATTTCAACAGGAGTGGATCGGTGTCTCCATAATACACCTGAATTTATCCCATACCCGGCCATTGGCACTTACACACACTGTAATAAAACTCCAATATGAGTTTTTTCGAAATTTCTAATATGGCATTGCCAAAGGCAATGTTTTATTTAGTTTAAAGTTTCTTTTTTTCAATGAAATAGGAACATATTGGAGTTTTTGTTTGTGAACGGTGTGAAGTTTGGATCCGTAATGATTCGGGCACATTCTTTTGGTCAATAACAACGTCACAACAACTCCTTTTGCGCACACTTTCGCACATTTTACCAAAGGCCGAATTTAATAAGTTCAAAAATTGGAATTGGAGGGGTCTATGAATCTTCATGACTTTGAAACTGTTGGCCAGCATTCACCGGAAAAAAACGTGGTGTACAACAATATTCCGTTTCGGCTCAAGTTCGGCAATAAGCTTTTGTTTTGAAGGTGTCCAGTGCATACCCTTAATCTGTACTAATGAAAATTGTAGGGACTCAAAGAGTCCTTAGACAACGGTCTATTTATGCACGGCAAAAAACGTCCTTTACCGAGTCATGAAGTTACAGAGGTATTTCACTGTCAATTTTGAACAACCATCCTTGTAGTCCATTCTCCTAAACAGCGTGAATGTTGGGTAAATCTGGAGCAGAAGGACTTTAAAGCCATTGGTAATTCCCATACGGCAAATAAAAGTGAGACATTGCCGATGGGTCAAAGGAACTCATATCCAAGAAAACGACATTCGAATTTGCACTGGTGCGTTGTCCAGTCGGGTCAGTTTCAAGGATACAATCCCCATGGACCACATATCCTCCCCGCAAGGATATCTCTACAAACAGTTGTTGATCCTTGTCGGTGATCAGACCCATTTCGGCTCCACTATTTTTAGGGATTAAATCCATTACCAGATGAGAAGTTGAAAAACAATAACCCAAATTCTTCATGAATTTTGTCCGTGTGTTAATAGACAATATCTAACAGCGTCAACACATCTCTTGCCTGGTATATTTTACAATAGTCCCACCCATTTTTACAACCTCTCTTTGCCCAAACCCTCTTGAAAAACTCATAATTGGCAGTGGTGCAATGACAATCGCAAAGTGAATCTTAAAACTCTGCGATGGGCGGTAATTTTTCCTCACTTAGCTTCGAGGCGGTGTTGTAGTATTCGTTCGGGTATATGCCCTTAAACGTTAATAAATCATATAAATACAATCTGGAAATTGCTGTTTAAGGAGGGTAAAAACTATTAAAATCGTCACTTTTCTGTAATTGAATCAACTGACTAAGAGATTTGGGGAAAAAACTATATAAATCTTGGAAAACGATTTTATTCAAGCAAACTTTACCATTATCAATTGCTTGCCATTTAAATTCTAGAACTAGCAACTTTTCAGATGATTCTGGTATGATGTTATATGAAATAGAACCATCTATTCATGAGCCATCTACAGTTTCACCCTTTTGCAATCGTGCTAACGCTGGTATTATGAATTTCAAATCATCATTGGAATTGTGCATGTAAATCGGAAAAACGTATTGCTGTCTAACATTTACAGTACACGATTTATGCGCACCCCCCAAAGTCATTTCCTCTTTCTGAAATTTTTGGCCATTAATTATCTTGGTCCCGGGCTTTCGCATCCCCTTCATTATTTTTTTCTTGCAAACCCAACAGAGATCTATAATTTTAATTGTTTTCTCGTCTTATGGTGATAGATCCATTGGATAATGTGTATGACGCACACGTGAAATTGCCTCATTTGCTGTTTTAATAAGAGTAACCATAGCTGTGCTAACACAATGCTCCCCTCCCAACGTCTCAACAAAATCTACCAATTGCATGGTCTTATTAGAATCTATTCGTGCATGGACAAAAGAGATTTCAATGGCTTCATGTTCTTTAACACGATTCAAATTTGACGATTCGCACACATCCGTGAGTGCAGCCACAATGTCCAACGACACCTTGTAGCTCTGCGACAGCGTGTTCCGAAAACTTTTGAACCGCAAGGTGACATTTTCCTCTGGAACTGTTTCCACAGACTCGTACCCATAACTCTTGCAGTGGTTCAAGTGATTTTTTAATTTTAATTCTGTATGGAAATCTGATAGACTATTGGACAGTAATGACGTGAATCGTAACCTTTACCGTTACTTAAAACTCTGCTAATATGTGGAATTGGAAAGAAACTTCCAATTGACTCAGGATCTTTGGCAGGCTCTTAAAGAAGCCATACCCAGTGTTTCACTGATTCAATGGACAGTGCCCTTATGGAATATATTACCCTCTTTTTATCACTAAGTTCCCCGTATTCATATTCTTTATGAAATATAAAACTTTAACCCCAACTTTCAAATGTTCATTTGCCCCTTCAAAAATGTCAATCCTCTTGAGTATAACTGGGTGTTTCTCCTTTAAACATTGAAAATCTTTAGAAAATTATGACCGCTCCCTGCCGCCATAACCACTAAATCATTCAAATGAGTCTTAGTGGCAGTCATTGCCTTGGGCTTACACCCTGAGACAAGGACGGAGTATTTGAAACATTCTAAGTCCGTGTTGAAACAAAAGTGTTGTAAACCCTTAGTACCTTTTAAGTTTGCATTATATCTTGCACCCTCTTCCCCCTCCAACTTCTTAAAACAAATTCATTTTTAAACTTAGTAATATTTAATTCTAATTTTTCTATAAACAAATCCGATATCCCACTCCCGTTCTCACTTTACCCCTCCATCCTTTTAAAAATTTCACCCACCTAATCCGAAAAAACGCCCTCAAAAATTATCCAAGTCTTGATGAAGTGCTGCATTCTTGTTTGTACATGAGACTCGCGCAAAACACCCGAACTTGCATTTAAAAAAAATATTTTAAGTGTGATGGATGCTTTCATACTGTCCCATCCTCTCCCCTCCCGCATATGGCTTTCGATAAGTGTCCCAATCATGCATATATACGAGTGTGTTACGTATCTAGGATCCGTACGAATACTACCGCTTGCTAGGGAATTGAACGGGTCACCAAATTCAGCCCTCTGCACGTGAATGTTGCACAAAGCAATATCATAAAAATAAAAATCAGGCAATACTGGAGGTTAGCCGGCACCGCTTTGATACCCTAAATCACTTTCCATGACGAGCGTTGTCTTGACCTCACTTGGTGGTAACTGGTCCACCCATTCATAGCCTAAATCAAGGCCGAAACCCCTCACGAAGGTATCTAAATTAAAGTCAGTGGGAGCTACCCTATCCGGACCCACGTTCACTAGTCTCCGGAATTTGTTTCAATTTCATGAATAATTCATTATTACTCATAGAGATTGTAGGTCTCTTGAGAATAAGGTGTGTGAACCTAGAATAATAATAAGAGCATATTAGCTCACTGGAACACATTGCCTTATGAAAAAGAGAATGAGTATAGAAGTCATACTCCTCGCTGGAATACATCAGTTGTATTTTGAGGCTTTGAAGGGTACCATGAGCCCTTGATGGCATAAATACCATACTACTCGTTGGAATGAATCAGTGTATTTTGAGGCATTGAAGGGTATCCACATTACTATAGCCCCGCTTACTACTCACCATGCTCACACAACGGATATCACAAAACTCTTTTGAATGTTTTTTCTTTTTAAAAAAGAGTCATGGAAAACTCACCGATGGGGGATTTGCATCAGCTATTTCACATCCAGTTGTGAAAACTCTATTTATTGGAAGGCATAATATTTTCTAGATATCCCACTTAAGGTCCCCACCGCTTAGTATTTTACGAGTATTTTATTCTCTCTATAATATACCATAGTAAAGCTAGAAATATTTTTCATATGAGACCGCTTACATTTATTACAATAAAAATACCTGATTCCTAGGATAGGTTTCCACCCTTTTCCAAGTAACTAAACATTAGAATTTGCCAGAAATAAAAAATAGCCTAGAATTATATAAATTCTTCAGCTCCCGTTAGCAATAATTGACAAAAAAACAGCCTTTCCGCTATAATGATTGTTTACAGGGCAACGCTCTCACACATGTTTTTAGTTTGGACCATAAGATACACTATTCTATTTTGATGAGTCGCATGGTTTCAATGGATGAGGGGGAAATGCAAAATTGCAGAAAAGGCGCTATTTTTCACGAAATGAATATTTTTTTTTGAAAAGATTAATTATTATTGAATGGGGGTGGAATGTTGGGGTTGGTCCACGGTAAATAGGAATATTATAAGCTTTAAAACGAGTATAAATAATATGATGTGCATGGAGTTGGGCTTGGAGTAGGAGGATTAGGGGATAGAGGCTTGCCCTCGATTAGCAAAAACCTGGAGATAGGGAAAGTTCTAATACAGAAAGAGAATTACTGCTTGAGATGAACGAGACATATTCACTTTTTTATGAGACTTGTATCACTTTTGAGGGTCAAAAGAATACTGATACTGTTTCGAACTCACCCTGGATATTTATAGCGTTTCCAGGACACACAGAGATCTTCTATTTTTGAGGGAACACCGGCACTCTAGGAAAGCCGTCTAAGATTTTTAATAGAAAAACATCTTGGGGGAGTCTACCATCTGTGAAGTCTGCCACTTGGAAACAGGGCTCCGCTTGAAATTCCATGCTATTTTTCCATATGAATCTATTTAAAGAGCCAGGATGTGTCGGGTGACGTAACAGGGATCCGTTTAAAATCCAATGCTATTTTACTAGGGATGCTGTGACGTAACAGGGCATGTCACAGAAATACTGATAATCTATTTAAAGTGTGAGGGTGTGTCACCTGACGTCAGAGGGCTGCTGTCGGAATCTTGCCAGGGATGGGAATCTTGCCAGGGGTGTCGTGAGAATTTTGTCACGGGTGATTTGATGTCAGAGGGTCTTGTAGAAATCTGCTATGGACTTTGTAGAAACATGAACCCCTCACTACTATTAAACCTATATTTTTACCGATATGTGAACAGTGGGCAAAATGTGAAACTTATAGTTCTTTCCCCAGGGACTATGGTGGTTTATGTTATCCCAAAAGGCATGGTTGTTAGACATTTCTGCTAAGTTGAATGAAATTGCTATCTCAGAATTTCATTCTGATTTCTTTGGAAAAAAAGGGATTGGGAGGGGTCTAGTTGCCCTTCCGTCTTTTTGGTTACTTGTAAAGGACACTAAAACGTTGGTCTCACACGGTCACCTCTGATAAACAACAACAAACAAATAAACAAACACGCGTTCGTGATGTTTCTTTTAGTAAAAAAAAGAGAAAAGAACTATGTTCCACATTTTCTTAGATAGGAGCTTGAACCCTCTACAGTATGATCGTTTGATATTATGAATCTGAAGGTGTAATTTTATTAACATCACTTGAATTGTCGGGATGTTTTCCCCCTTTTTACAAAGATCTCATTTCTGAATGCTGAGGGCCTACAAGAACGTGCTTCATTCTCCACTTTTGTTCTTCCACTTTGAAGCAGATGTCCTACTATAATTATGTGGTGCCCGTTTTTCCTCTCAAAGGTCTGATTGATCTTGTAGATAGTTTCCACTTGGAATCACTAAACCTTATACAAAATTTAATGCAGTAGCGTTATTCATATTTCACTGTCATTTTGTCAAAAATGAAATTCAGTGGCACTTAATACACTCCTTTACTCATTGGTGGTCTACTGGCTACTGAAAGCCAGCATTTCCACTTCATATTTATCAAAATCACGAGGAGGCTTGTAAAAACCTCCCTAGAAACTCCGTTTTTAATACCAAAATCCATAAGATAAAAAATGCTTTTTCTGACCTTTTTCCAAATCGCTAGCAATGCCTTGTTTTGAAAAATCTTAAGAACAATATTCAAGGCATTACATAATTCTTTTGAATAAACTTCCAGTAAGTTTTGATTTGATTGATAGATTCCTGTGCGATACTTCGGAACTTGTACCATATGAAGATGAGTTGTCAAAAAGATTGACTAATCAATTGTTAGTCAGGCATGCACATAAAAAAATTAAGGCTTGTGACAATGAAAAGAAGGTGAGATTTCGGCAATTTTTCTTTACCGCCTAATATTTTTAGAACAATGCCGGGTCATCAAGTTGTGTCTCTCTCCAAATTGTGTGCCTTCCTCGGAATAAATATTACGTACGCACCTTCTGGTGATTATAGAAATTTTTCATTTAGGTCACAACAAGTTCAAAGTGTGAGCATCAAAACCGTAAGTGGTCAATTTAGTAAAAAAGTATCACCTCTAAACTGAATAGATATGTTACCCTAACCTCACTGATCGATTAAGTACACGGAGCTATCTCAACTAAGCCAGGACGACAGTAGACGGAGGGAGTTTGCAGGGGGTGGTGGCATCCCAATTTTTGGTTTCGTTATTTTAGTTTTAAACCAGTTGAAAAAATATCCTCCCCTCAGACTATAAGAAATATCTTTATTTGTACCTTCAATAAGAAAACACTTTCCTTCACTTTTGTGAATCTGTGCCCCTGAACTATACAATAAGAAAGAATTAGCTCACTTTAATAAAAATCTATTCCAAATTACAATCCCTTGATGTGATTACTCTCTAACTCTCTTGCTGTTTTGACGTTCAAAGTTCATCTTTGCAATTAATAAAGTTGAAAAAAATCCTCCCCTCAGATTACAAGAAATACCTTCATTTGGACCTTCAATAAGAAAATCCTTTTCCTCTGCCTTCACTTTAGCGAATCTGTGCCCCTGAACTATACAATAAGAAAGAATTAGCTCACTTTACTTAAAATCCAGTCAAAATAATAATGCCTTGAAGTGATCACTCTCTAACTAACTCACTTGCTCTTTTGACATTCAAAGTTCCTCTTTGCAATTAATATTTTTTTTTTGTTTCTTTACCATGTTCTATACAGGCGTACCTACAGGAAGGGGTTAAATTCCCCCCTATATGTGGAAAAATACCTTTAGATTGACATTTTGAGTAGGAGGGGCTCCGAAGGTACAGGGGGAAGTCCGTATATGGGCATTAACCTACTAACGGGAGTGACGCAACATGCTCAATGAATACGACCATGACATGATCATTGGCCTCCAATGAATGTACCCTGAATTTATATAACATGATTTTACTGAAATCAAAGTATTGCATTATCAGTGATGACACAATTCCGCATTGAGACGTTGCTTACATTGCTCGCGTTTCGAGGCTAAAGTAACAGTTTGATTCAAAGCTTTATGGAGTGAATATCTTATACAATGGATTTAGAACTTATTGCTACGCAAATTTATAATGTGAGTTCTGTTTAGTAAATTTTCTTTGGTTTTTCCAAGTAAAATCATTTTTTTGTCGGATATGAGTTTTAGCCCCCCCCCAATATATTCAAATTCAGGGTATATATTTACACATTAGAGGGGGTATGGGGTTGCATAAAGTCTATGTTAAGTGTAAAACTGGATAGCATTTTTTATCTGATCGCATATATTTTCAACTAGGCTAGCTTTTGAAACTGCCTTTTGGTATAAATTTAGGCCTATAAACTGTCTTAACGAGATTTTTCTGTGTAATTATAGTGGGAATATGCTTTTATGCATATATATCTAAATACCCCCTGTTTTTAGAGCTTATAACATTTTTGAAGTTATGGGTCTTTAGCCTACCCCCCCCCCCCCAAAAAAAAAAAAATCCGGGTTTTAGCCTTCTATGTTTTTTCATTAGTCATGGTTTTTAGATACATAATTTTTAAGATATTTACATGATTTTATGCTATATTATGGCTTTTTTTATGTTCCTTTCTGTTCTATAGGCTTTTCTGAAGGAAAAATGATACAATGCAATATATGAAAGAAGTCAATTTCGGCTATTATGAAATAAATTAGGATGAAAATATAATAGTTAAGAAACGAATTTGATCTATACATTTTCACATTAGGGGAGGTGATATAAGAATTAGTAACTTTTAGATAGTTTCAAAGATAAAACTCCCCCAAAAGTTGTAAAAATGATTTTTTTTAAGGAAACTATAATTTAATTTCTTTTTAGGTATAATTTTGAAGAATGTAACCCTCCTGTCACCAAAAGGGCCCGAATCGAGGATGTTAACCAATTAGGTTCTACAGTAATTCACTACATTGGCTCTTTGAGGTCATATGCGCAAAGGGAGAGCGCAAGCACCCTTATGCAAGAAGACGAAACGGCTAAGGGCAGGACTATGTTGCAAAAAGCGAATGTAAGTTTAAAATTTTATCGATATTTTCATTAAAGATTTTTACTTCCAAAAGGAAAAACAGATTTCATTATTCTCGAAATAATTCCAGAATAATAGAGGTTCTAAGTTGCGCAATATTCGTTGTCAACTGTCATTTACAGCTTGCAAGTATATTAGAAAATCCAATAAGAATGGCACCATTTGACAACTGGATAGCATCAAATATGAATGTGATATATGCTTGTCACATGAATGACATGGGATAATTCTAATCCAAACCATTTCCGATTTACAACCATTCACTTCAACAACAAGCAATTAGCTGATTTTGTACAGATTAAAAATGAATATTCGTATACATAACTCGTAAGTTAAAAAATTGGCCGTAGTTTTAAGAATGTATTTTAATACGGTGGGGGAGGGGGGAGGTGGGAGGGTAGATGATGCTTACGATTAATATTTTTATATGATAGTTGCTTTTCATTTTGAGCACATTAAGATGAAAGTATGGTGTGTGATTTCCGTTGTTTTAATAAGGACAGCAGCACATTATGCGTTGCTATATTTGTCTTTTTTTCTCTTGCTAGTAGATAATTTGCTAAGAAAACTGAGATATTACATTGAATATTACAAATTTAAGAGTATTATACATTAATATGGACAGCAGCACATTATGCGCTACTATATTTATTATTTTTTCTTTCCACTAGATTATTTGCTAAGAAAACTAAGATACTATATTGAATATTGCAAATTTATAACTATTACATTGCTAAAAAGTTCTGCTATTAAGTATGTTGTATGATTAAGATGGAACTATGGTGTGTGATTTTCACTGTTTTAGTATGGGCAGTATCACATTATGCGCTACTATATTTCTGATTTTTTTTTCTTTCTAGTAGATAATTTGCAAAGAAAACTAATTTACTATATTAAATATGAAAAATTTAAGAGTATTATACTTTAGTATGGACAGCAGCACATTAAGCGCTGCTATATTTGTAATTTTTTTATTTCTAGTAAATTATTTCCTAAGAAGACTAAGAAGTTGTAATGAATATTGCAAATTTATGAGTATTATAATTTACTAAGAGGGAGAAGTTCATTATGCGATGCTATATTCATTATTATTTTTTCTTTCTACTTGATTATTATTAAACAACAAATATGTGTAGGTATATAAGTGTATATGTGAGGGAGGGGAGGGGGGATATTGCTACGAAATGTTTTTTTTTTTATTTTTATGAATATGTTTTAAATGATTATAAAATATAATCGCTATTAATCCAATTTTCGACCTTCTTAAAAAATAGGGTGATTTATACACGTTGAAATTAAGTGACTGTTTTCTTTATAGGTTACACCGGTTTCATCACTACCCTCCCCGCTCCACCTGAAGAAACAAGTCAAATTGTTGAAATGATTCAAATTGATACACCTGAGCGATTTCGCGACATTGTTGAAACGCCATCATAACAGAGAAGGATGTGGTAAATTTTTACAGGGATGTTTTGATGGTATTGATAATTTAGATGGTACACCAGCTACCAATATCAATGACACGGAACAGACAGATAATTTATAAGGACAATATTTCAATGTTAATAGTATTTCTTTAGATGTTGATAATAGCACAGTTGAACAAGGCAATGCAGTTAGTTCAGAGGGTGATCTACCGTGGTTGGGCCTGAATACTATGCAAATTTTAGACAATTTTACTCGTGAGTTAAATGAGAATCTTTCCCCCTCAGGTTTAATGAATATAGTCCCGGTTCAATTAAATTTAATTGAAAGTGAAAATGAATTGGCCTGGATTTACTCGCATAGTCCTAATGCGCTAGAGGCTCTGTTAAGCGAAATAGGAGATTTAATATCACACACCAGCCCAATTGTCGAAAAAAGTGGGGGAGGGGGTTTAGGTAGTGATGATATACAAGGGGGATAGGGTTTAGGTAACGATACACAATTCTCATCACTACCGGAATTTCAGCACACAAATTCTATTCTTAATAAAATAGACATTTTCACTGCGAAATTTGGCGATCCGTTTAATACACTTATGGCGGGAAATATTATAAGTGATCCCACAGATATTATTCATAAATATGCAGAGAAAATTCGTGCACTTCTAGAAAACCGAATTCAGCTGTGGGGGGCCGGGACACCATTAAGGCCTCAATTGTTTTAAAATTATTTTATTTAAATGAGAGTCATGGTGCGGTCTTTGATCACAATATGCACACCGAAATGTTGGTGTTGTATCATCACTTGTAAAATTATGAGAGTGTCTTTATGGAATGGGTCGACAATGCTATCTCTCATCTCGACAATTATAATGAGAATGGTAGTGGTTCCGTATTTTTATTTGTTGAAAAATTAAGTGTAAATATATGTAAATTCAAAAAAGATTTTATTTTAAGAGGGGCCAGAGTCTATAGTTTTAAAATATAATCCCGATTTAGAAGGATGCAAGGGCGTTCAACAAATCTGTTTCAAAACAGGTCAAAATGTTTCGTGTACGCATTTTTCATATGGGCTTTCTGACCTCTGACAGATGAAGTTTCAAAGAAAAATTTGAACCACTGGGCCGTGCATGGAAAGGAAGGGTTTGATTATCTCCCAGTAGATTTTTCTTATTTAGCATAAAACTTTCCTGTAACAATCAGAGCGATAGATATTTTCAAACGGGCTAACGCACATTTAAATATCAGTGTGACAGTGCTGCAATATGGAACGGAATTTGAAGAGGATGTGTTCCCAAAAAGGGAGTAATATTCCCAGGAAGGGGCCCATCGATTGAATCTTTTAAACACTGGGTTTGGTTGTTACACATACCACCTAGTGAACCTAATTGAATTGGCCATTTCAATCCCATTATGGATATTAGTAGACATCTAGGGGAAGGAAAGAATAAGGGGACACGATACTATTGCCCAATGTGTGTATATAGATTTTGGACAGAATTATAGTTACAAAATCACATGAAACACTGTAAAAGACACGGATAGCAATCGGTTGAGACAGTTGGTGGTGACCGGTCAATTTTACGATTTAAAAATTTTCCGAATACACTTATGCAAAGTGATAAAGTAAGTGTAGACTGTGAATCAAAGCATATGGATGTGTACGACCCACAATTTCCAAATCGTATCAAAGAACATCAAGCCATCACAGTTTCCTATGCCCACGCACAACGAGACAGCACTAACACTATGCGATTGTTTGAAATAGTCAAGACATTGGACGAGAATGATTGCATGATCAAAGCATAGACTAAATTAATTGTCACTGCCAATGGGGCTATTTCCCGTTTGAGAAACACACACTACCCGATGATACTATCAGCAGAGGATCACCTGGTCATTAAAAACCATAAAATATGCTGGGTATGTAAGGGGGAATTTGAAGAGGGGACTAAGGGTAAAGGGACTAGGGAAAAAAGACTAAGGGGGGTGGAGGGAAGGGGAAATTTAGGAACCACGATCACTTCTGGCAGGAAATATCCTCCAGGAGTAGTAATTTTCGTGGCGTTGCACACCAATCATGCAATGTGAATGTAAGCCAACAGTTTTTTATACCAGTTTTCATTCATAATTCAAATTACGATTTGAAATTTATTTTACCGGCTTTGGCACGTATGCACAGGGAGGGAGGGGGGCAGATAGTCCATGGGTAAATAACTCATTTACCTACAATATCATACCCAAATCTGCTGAGAAGCTGTTGCTTTTAGAATTCAAATAGCAGGCCGTGGATAATGGGTATACGTGCTGGAATAAAATCCGTTTTAGATTCCTACTGTTATTTCCCCAAGGCTCTGAGTCAACTAATTCATGTGCAGAAAAGTGACAATTTTGATAGTTTCCCTCTGCTTAAACAGCGCTTTCCAGACAATGAAACATATGACTTACTGACTTGTAAAGGCATATATACATATGACTATTACAGCTCTGGTGCAAGGTTAAGTGAGAAAAAACTCCCTGCCATTGAAGTATTCTATTATTCACTTACCGATAGTGAATGCACTGTCGAGGACTATGGATTTGCCAAAAGAGTAAGGGTTAAGGGTGGTTGTAAAAATGGTTGGGATTATTATATAATGTACTTTGCAAGCGATATACTGACTATTTTAGACATTGTCTGCAATAACACAGACCAAATTTATTCAGAATTCAGGCTAGACATTGGCTATTATTTTTCAACACCACGCCTCGTCATGAAATTAATTCTAAAAATCAGTAGGGAGGAAATAGGTTTGATCACCGATGTAGATCAACACCTATTTGTTGAAAGATCTAAGGTTTTTCACGGGGATTGCGTCTTAACAACGGATCCAAATGGGAAGAACTATACTTAGGGTGTAAAGTCCAGTGCTGTTTTTCTTGACATGAACTCACTGTACCCCTCAGTGATGTCTCTCTACATTTTACCACGTGGGAATTACAAATGGCTTTAAAACCCTTGTGCCCTGGATTTCCCCGACATTCACACTGTCGAGGAAAATAGTGCCCAAGGATGTTTTTTTTAAATTGACGGACACATACCATTGGAACTCCACGACACTGTAAAAGATTATTTTTCCGTGTGTCAATAGACCTGTGACCAAGAATTTTCTGAGCCCATACAATCGGTCTTCGGTCGAGAATATGGGCATGCATTGGACCCCCTCCAAGCAGAAACTAATTGCAGATTTGGACCTGAAATAGAATATTGTTGTCACCATGTGCTATTGCGGTGGATGGTGACCAATGGTTTCAGGGTCACAAAGATACACCCTGCAATTCGATCAGAAACCCTACTTGAAAACGTTTATTGACACCTTTGTCAGTAAATGCTCGCAGGCAAAAAGTAAAGTTCAAAAAGAAAAGTATAAACTTATTTTAAATTCAGCTTTTGGAAAAATGTGTGAAAGCGTACAAAACAGATCACTTTGGGACGTAGTAACTTGCCCCAAAGAATGTGCACGAATTATTGCCGACCACAGCTTTACAACATACACGAGCATAGACACGAATATTGTTCTGTTACACAGAAAAGAGAGAAATGTTGTTCTGAATAAAAAGTATCGTGGGGGAGTTCAGTACTTGAAGTTTTGAAGAAAATCATGTTGTCGTTCTTTTACAATGTGTCCAAGGTACAATGGCGGAGGGAGGGGGAGGTTCGAGTTTACTATGAGGACACAGATTTTCTGTAGTTAAAAGCTAAAACCGGGAATTTATTGGATGATTTGGAAAATGGTGTGCACATTGGCCCGCGGATGGATTACACGAAATGGAATGAGAGCATCTACTCCGAGTTGGTGAAACGCTAGGCCCCCAATCAACTATTAATGCTAAAGTCAGAGACGGGGAGTGGTTTAATATCCAATGGGATGTTCTCCGGTCCAAAAGTATACTGGGTGGAAACACATGGCAAGGATGTAAAACAGGCGTGCAAAGGGGTGCCTACACAATTTGTAAAAAATAATTTCGACATGAGTGTCTACAAAAACTGTGTGGACAGTTGTCTAGTGCCAAGAGCAAAAGTACTGGCAATTCGCTCTCTACAATATAAGAACTATAGTGTTAGAGTGGAAAAAAATGTCATGTCTTGCATATCCGACAAGACCTATGTGCTCAAAAATGGTGTAAAGGTACTCCCCCACGGCCACTATCGAATTTCAGATCGAGTTGAATATATGGACTATCGAAACCAATTCGATCTGGATAAGTTAACTCAAATTAAAAAATAGTACTTGTTGGGTGGGGGACAACAAAAATTTCTCAATTAAAATCTTCATTCCATTGCTATCATCATCATTATCATTTTGCTGCTGCTGCTATTGTATACAGAGTTTGTTTCACCGCAGCAGCGGGCCGCCCTTTCCAGCCCGGGGCAACCAGCCTTCGGCACCGTGGGTTGGGGATCCCACCCGCGGCCGGTCTTCAGCCCGGCCCGGCCCTTGGCCCAGGAGGGGGCTCTTGGGTGGGATTCTCATCTTAGAAATGTTGTAAATAGTGTTTTCTATTCTTAGTCTACAAATGTGTTCAACTGTGCTGCTGCTATTGCTGTATTTTAAGTTTTTTTTCAATAAATGAAAAAATATTGTTCTGTTATTATTACTATTGTTGTACAAAAAGTGTTGTTAATAAAAGAAAAAATATTTTTTGTTGTTGACATTGAATAACGTACTAGGTAGATCTAAGGAAAAATTATTATTATTACTTATTCATTAGACAAATATGGTTCACAGTTAGTCGTAGTCCAACTGTTGCAAACAGTAGCAGTATGTATCAATTTAAAACACCATTTAGATCGTTTATCTGTGGTCTGTCAATGTCGGGGAAAACGACACTTTTAGTTAAAATAATTAAAAATTGTAATAAAATGGTTTTGGAAAAACCAAAGAAAATTTACTATTGCTATAGTATTTGGCATGAGTCCTATGACCAAATAAAAGCTAATGCCACTGCCACGTCTATGCCAATACAATTCATACGGGGACTTGATATTTTCAATAGTATTGAGTCAAACTCATGGCTGATTATTGATGATTTACCTGAATCGATTGAACAATTCTCCCATGAAATGCTGCAACTATTTACTATTCGCTCTCATCATGAACACATTTCCATAACCCTAGTTCCACACCATTGCTTTGAACTGCACCGTCTATGTTATCTACCGAGTTGTTCGTGACTCAAGTTCTCTAATAACTCTCAATAAGCAAATATATCCATGTGCCCCCAAATTTCTACTTTCAGCATACATTCAGGCGACAAATAAGCCCTACGGGTACATATTGCTAGATCTTAATCAGAATACACCCGAGGAAATGCGTGTAGTCAGAGATATTTTCGACAAAGAAATTAATGTATGTCTTCTGGTGAACAGTAGAGAGGGCTATTAGTTGCCATCATGACACTCAAGAAACTACATGAAAATAGACATTTATTTTCAGTTCTAAGCACTTCAAAACCCCCACTCAGGAAGACCCTGCTCAAACCTGGTGTTGACAAAGAATTTATTAATCTAATATCTGAACTTTCTTTAAATTTAACTGAGGGCAATGTACACTTACCAGAAGGTGTTAGACAAAAGACAAAACAACATCGTTCCACTGTACGTGCCTTGGCTTGCAAAACAAAGGACAAAAATTTAAAAGAAAACGTCTCCTTCAAGCGGGCGGTAGCTTTGTTACACTTTTACAACCAATAATCACAGGACTTGTAAACAGTTTTCTCTAGATCTCTAAACCCTAGAAATTGACTCCAATAGCACTTTTCCTTTCACCAGTTGAACACTTTGAAGACAATCTAAGCAAATTCATTAATGATGAAAGTATTGCCGATGATAAAAAGCTAGTTTTACTTCAAGATGGACAGCGTCACGTGGACAAACATAGACCTTATCGTGAGAGATCCACCGTCGCCGTCACAGATCCCTATCCCCCCAACAGGAAACATCTCCTCAAGATTCTGCAGCAGCAACAACACAATCAAAGGAGAAGGAATTGAATTCCATAGTGACATCAATTGGAAACCTATTGCCAATGACCTATCGAGAACAGAGTAAAAGAGTATCAACATATCTAATGTTGGAAAGTGGTGATGATTTTCAAGTTCAGGTCGATAGCACTGGGAAACGAAGTATAATTCAGGGAAAAAGTTATAATCTACTTGATTTAATTTGTGAAATGGTTACAAATCGTGAAGGACTTTTATCATTTGACAATAATCTATACAGCTTTCTAAATACATCAAAATTCTCCAAAAGTCTTATGGGCAATAAGCAAATTCTAAAGAAATCAAGTGAATGTAGTAGAGGTGTCAGTCCTCTAACAACACCACCATTTGAAAAAGAAGAAGAAGAGGATTTTAAATCCATCTTGGAAAACACTAGCACTCCTAGTAGCAGCAGCAGAAGCAGCAGCAATTATTTGATAACACCAATGATGACGGCTAGACAAAAGCGAAGACGTATTGATATCAACTCACTGTCCCAAGCACCACCCTTCAGTGTGCAAAAGGGGAGTGGACATTACATTACGTGCTTACGTTCAAAATGGATGAAGTTTTAAAACATGTCTATGAAAGTATTGGTAAAGTGGGAAGTCTAAGTTCCCCCACAACACTTTCTAAAGTTGCCTCTGACGTAGGTGGCAGCACTTTAATAATGCAAAAGAATATCAAGAAAATAAACCGAGTTACACTCTTCTCCGGAATTGTAGTTTACGTGGCAAACAATATCGACAAAATAAAGTTTTTTTCCCTCTGCATATAATGCAAACAGATCTTTTAACTCTAGATGTGATTCAAAGACGTCACAATACACCCTAAAAATATGTTCTATTGGCAATCAGTGTCCTTAGTCGATATGCATATGCTATTCCTTTGCGATCAAAGAGAGGTGTTGAAGTTGCTCAGGCATTAGAAAGTATTCTTGAACAAGATTGCTATAGAAAAATTCAAAGTGACCGCGGTAGCGAATTTGTTTATCCTCATGTACAAAAGGCTCTATTGAAATATAGTACAAATCTATATCATAGTCACAGTCCGATAAAGGCTGCATTGGCTGAACGATTGATAAGAACGATTCGTCTATTAATTTCGAGATATTGCACACTGAAAAATACTGCTGCTTTTATTCATGATTTAGATAAAATCATACAAATATATAACCAACGACCACACCGATCGATGTCCAGTGTTAGCTTTCAGGAAGTTCATTGCAGTGAAAATACATTTGACACTTTTCTTAAACAATATTCCGGTGAAAAAACAAAAAAAAATTGTGAAGAAAAAATTCAATGTTGGCGATACTGTTCGAATTAATAGAACCACCGATATTTTTGAAAAGGGGAATTATTTATGGAGCACTGAAGTTTTTAAAGTGTCCAAAATCCTAGACACCAAACCCAGGACATATCAGCTGCAATAAACCAAAAATGATGAGATCCTCGGCGGTTTTTATGAATATGAACTACAAAAAGTTAGAAACAGTAGTGAAATTTATCAAATTGAAAAGATATTAAAGAGCCTTACTTGCAGGGGCAAGAGACAGTTGCTTGTTTGTTTGCTAGGATACAACTCTGATTTGGATTCTCGGGTTGCAGTTAAAGACATTAACAATGCCCAATTATTTCTATGTGACATTCATGTCCAATCTCTCTGACCCTCTCTACAATGATTTGAATAGAACAAGTGAACAAACTCTCTCCCTCTATGTCCCACTAGAACAAACTCTCTCCCACTATCAAATTCGACGGCATGTATGAACTGGCTCTTATCGACTGTATTCTCAAAAATACCTAAGATATCCTGAGAAAAGATCGCAAATATGATATAAAAATTAGACCCTATGATTGACCGCCACCACCCGATAGCGAACAGCACAAAATTCAAATGATCAATTGGATGGATTATTCATATGTTGAATTACCATACGGAGAACTCACTTTTATGAATGATTTATGTCGTTCTATCAATAAAAGAGTTTCCGCTCGTAAAAAAGGAGCCTTTCTTTTCAACTATTCAAAGGAAGAGGGTAAGATCTACATTAGTTCACCCATTGCCGATGAAAAGGTTATTCTCAGCGATAATCTAAATGGTGTTCTTGGCTTTAAACTCAATATAATCAATGGTAAAAGTGCCGGAAACACTAATGTTATTTTTGCTGACAACCCGCCTTCTTTCTCCACGGACAGTTGTATATTTCTCTATTCTTCATTTGTTGAAACATCTAGAGTTTGCAATAGGAATGTCCCACTCCTACGACTTCTTGAACTAAAAACCAATCAAGATCATAATCATCATTAGAATATAAAGGATCTTCAGTATATCTCGTAAAAATTTCCTATTTGGAGCTCTGCCAGTTAACACTAAGAACTGAATTTAGGGATCCCCTAGCAATATCAATAGGTTTGGCTTTGATTACATGTCATTTTCGACCTATCGTTGTCGGTGTTCAAACAAACAAGATTTCTAATAGAAAACTGGTATTCATTTGTCGTGATATTGACTGCTATTTAACACTCTTGGCCCAAGACAACCGGGCAATTGAATGGACAATTACAAAGGTCGTTCATCAATGTCTTGCTATGGTCTTGGCAGTTGCTTTGCTAAGCTGTTTTGCTCTGCACTACCTCTGGCTAGAAAATATATTGTACCGGCTGCGACTGATTTTGCATCCTCTACACTATACGATTGGAGCTCTGGTAAGGATTTTAAAAAAAGTGCTTCGGAAAATCTCAGGTCCAGTGCGCGAACCCTTGGCGAGCAATTGAAATCTCAACAAAATAGAAAAGGTTTAAAATGTCGAGGAACAGTGCACCACTCATCAGCTTCTACCCAGGTCACAAATGAAAGACATCACCCCTGTCAAAGGAAAGAAGGAAAAAGAAGACACGTACAGTAAACAGAAAAAGAAGCCCCAGGAAGAGAGTTGTTGGATCGAAATTAGATTTCTTTTCATAGACTGAGCAATGGCATATCTACCGCATTAGGATTCCCAACCTTCAATCACTTTATCTTTAAATCTGTTCAATGCAGAAAATTTTTATTTGACTGTAAAACATGGATACTATGAACAATTCTATTCACAACAACCCCTCTCCGATAATATCCACTTTCAAATTTATTCCAATGAAGACTACTTTATTAACATGTCTTCGACATTTATAGATTTACATATGAAAGTCAAGAAATCCGACAGTGGAATGCCAGTTCATGCTGCTGGAATATCCTATGGAAATTGTATATTACATAATTTATATCGTCATATCATTGTGTACATAAATGGCACTTTGGTGAGGACAAGCAACAATCTCTCGAATTATACAAGCTATATGCAGTTCATGTTGATGACACCCAAGTCATACAAAGAATGGAGAGGCACCTCCAATGGATATGAATATATTACAGATACTGACAGTACAGATGCACTTAAAAATGCTACAACTAGTGAATTACATCTAGTTGGAAAAATATATCATGAAATATTTAATATACCCCAATGGCTACCACCAAATATTAAAGTGGATATAAAATTGACGCTTGCTCCATCCAATTTCATTTTAAGAAAGGAACTTCCTGTCAATCTTGCTTTAACTGTCTCCCTCGCCTCAGCAATACTACATGTACGAAAGCAGCAGGTTATGAGTTCTGTTTCTTTGGCAGTGGAAAAAACTGAGAGCCAGTGGAAATAAGATTAAACTACTTTTTCCTCATACAATAACCAATCAACGTCATATTGTCACAGGCTCCCGCACCCTCACTTACTCATCCTTTATCAGTAGCGAAATTCCGTCAAAATTGGCATTAGCATTTGTAAAATGCGCTAGTGCAATAGGATCTTGAACTGGCTGCCCACATAAATTTGAGATGTTTGGGCTTTCATCTCTTGTCTACAAAGTAAATGAAATCCCACTCTACAATCTATCTTTTGATAAATCTTATAGGACATTGTATGAGTTGACAATGCAAACCCTAGATCATGATTCATAGCTATTTGAAAATGGTATAACCGAAGAAATGTTCACTAAAACACATGGTATCATTGTACTAGAAAATTCTGGCACTCAAGATATGAGTATAGTACGAACGGGGAGTGTGCGTTTAGAGTGTACATTTGCCGACCCATTACCTGAGAGAATTGCACTAATCTCATTAAATTAATTTGAAACCTATTGGTAAATCACTCCCGAAGGCAGTGTTCTACTAGACCTTGAACCATGACACCAGTCAAATAATCAATGTATTTGTTATGGACACCTACATGTCCAAATACAGACCCTATTTTCTACCCTCGGACTTCTTTGGAAAAATTCAAAGTGCAAACAATACCCTAATCATTTTTAATAGCAGTCCGTCGACTGTGAATACCGGCCATTGATTGTGCATCTTTCAAACAATGAAGACGATTGAGTTTATTGATCCTTTCGGCCTACCCTATACATTCTACACTCAACACATAAACAACTATATTGAAAGCAGTGGGAAAACTATTATTCAAAATCGGAAGAGAGTGCAGGATCTGACGACTAAAAGTTGTGGTCTCTATGCGCTACTAAATTTCGTGTTCAGATGTCGCGGCTATACTTACAAGCAGTTTCTTAATATTTACGTAGACAATCTACGTCTGAACGACTTTATGGTGGAAAATATCCTCTCAGACCTGTATAATATTGATTTAAGTGCCCTACGAGTAAAGTGCTTAAAAAGTATATGTGAATTTGTTTATTAATAAAAAAAAATGTACACAGCAACAATGTCTTTCTTCTACACTTTAGATATCTTCTTCTTCTTCGGTGTATAGGTAACTGTCGAGAATTGCTAATGCCTGTAGATCATTTGAATTCACTGTATATTGATCATGATTGGCTGCAAAGTCAGGGTGACATTTTCAACAGTACAAGGTAACTTCACTCTTTGTATAGTCAATGATACTATTTGCATTCATAGTGTGAAATTCACGTGTTTCAATCCGTCTATTTGAAGCAGTGTCACATATAGTGTTTTCAAATGGTGAATAACATTCGGTAACTGCCAAATAAAAATCACTAGGTTTATAGTCATAATAGGCAGTTTTGTCACAACGATGACGTAGAAACTAAATTGTCTTGTTACCCCAACAGTTGAATCGTAGACCTGATTCTTCCTCCTAAAGTAATTTAAAACCACGACGATACCAATCTCGTAGAAATAAACTAAAATAACGTTTACTGTTCTTTCCAATTATACCAGGATAAGTATTCTCCCACTGATCACATTTGTCATAGTGGCGATTGGAGCATAGTTGCCCTCTAGGGTGAGAGTTACAAATCTCTTCAAGACATGAATTACAGCCTTTAATTTGTACTACATATCCTCTATGTAATTTACATGGATTGCATAATTTGCACTTTTCATTATATTCACCAATAATTGTACAATTCTCACATGATGACCAACTACCAAGGGTATACATATATAGTGAACATGTAAAGAACATTTTTTGGGGGGTTTCCGATGTCAACTCTCTCTCAGCTGATCCTGATCCGCGTTCGATAAACTCAGAGGGCGATGGGAGAGGAGTAACTCTGTGACGTTACATAACCTCTTTCGAAGGGGGGGGGGCATCTAAATAGAATCTATGGCAATGTTTTCAAAAGTATATCCACGATATTATTCTGCTTTGTTTCAATTAATATATCAATAAATTGAGTAAAAGCATTTAAGCCACGTCGTAAAAGCTGCATACAATAGTCCAATGGGGGAGAATCAGTTTTCATTATGTTTTCAAGTGTTTCATGAGAAAATATTTTCCGTTGAAGAAATAACTCGAGAAAATCGTTATCCAGAATCAAATGTTTTTCCATAATCACAAGATTCGACCTAATTCTCTCTTTCTCAAATTTATTCATTTTTCAATCCTAATACTCTCACTGCTGACTCTAGACTAACCACGATTCGTTTTACTTCAAGAATATTCGATACCCTAAAAAATCTAACAAAAAAAGAAAGGGAAAATTTTCGATTTCGAAATAATTTTATTGTGCGTGATCATAATTACAACAATAATATATATTACAAATATACACATACCGATATAACTTTTTGTCCTCTATATGCTTCACTATTGCATTTAAAGCACTTTGAAGTCTATTCACATGTGCTATATCAACTTTTGAGGCTAAGCATAATTGGTCCTCCAATTTAAATTTGCTCGAAGATAACACATATATTGCATATACTTCATCCCATTCAAGACAAAGCCATGATCCTCTCGTGATTTCTACCGCAATATTTGGTGCTCTTGTATCATTGCTGCTGCTACCAACTCCACTATCAACTTCTATTAGTGTATACATTCCACTCATTATTGTAAATGTATCTCAATGACTAAATAAGCAATTAAAGTCAAACTGTTCTCACTCCTTGAATTCTATCCTCACACTAATATCAACTATACTGAAAATCCTTCCTTATATCAGTCGTGTCTCTCCCGTTAGTATTCCTGACTCCCTGATTGGTCTAGAAAGGGGCACATGATCTTGTTCGTACACGGATTCTAGCCCTCTGATTGGCTGTCATCTTGTACTCTCAGTATTCTAGCTCATTGGAGGTCAATGATCTTGTCCTGGTCGTATTCATTGAGCATGTTGCGTCACTCCCGTTAGTAGGTTAATGCCCATATATGGACTTCCCTCTGTACCTTCTGACCCCTCCTACTATTTTGTTTTCTCTCAAGCGAAAATTACCCTTGAAATTTTGAAAATGCCTCTTTTGCATCTTTAGGCAGAGAATATAACAGAATTCTTGCTTCCTCCCTGTATTTTCTGGAATTGGTATCATTGGCTTATAGCCCGATCACCGAAAATTGGTTATCGGTGATTTAGTCGAAATATTTGTTTTTCATTTTAATCTTTTTCCTTGTTGATTCAAAACCTTTTTTTTGAATATAGGAACTGTTTTCTTTTTACTCTAGTCGAGCTGGTATAATTACTGGGACACCAGCTACAATTTTGAAAATGACCTTTCTATATTTTCATGGAAAAAATTTATCCCACCCTTCACAACTTTCGATAAGCAGTTGTCTTATTGCTTCTTTAACAAAAAAATAGGTGCTTGTTAATTATACGGAACACACCCAAGAAGTAAATTTACATTAATCCTTATGAAATATGCCAAAATATACTGAAAGTATAATACTTTAGTTTATATTTAATAATATAATCTTATTATAATTATATTACAATAATATAATTTGGGCTATATGCTTGCACATTAGGGGGTTTAGGGGTAAAGTAACCTAACCTTACCCCTGCCCCCTTAATGTCCAAACATGTAGCCCAAGTTTCAAAAGTCCAATGCATTCTACCACCCGTTTTTTGTCTTTATGTTTATGAAACTGGTTTTCATAGATCGTATATTATCCTTAGCAAATTATCCTTAGCAAGTTATTTTTAGCATACTTTCATCCCCAGACCTATACAAAGGCCCTGCAATGGTCATACTAAATCTAAAGGTATAGTTTTGGAACCTTTCAACTATGCTAAACAAAATGGCTCTCTCAAAATTCTGATCCAACAATTTTTGGGGAAAAGGGAGGTGGGAGGGGGGCTAGTAGCCTTCCGATATTTTTGCTCAAATAAAAGGGACACCAGAAATTTGAATTTTCGTTCAAATGAGCCCTCTTCCGATGTTCTAGGACCGTTGATTCAATACGATCGTCCCAGGGGAAAAACAAACAAACAAATTAACACGCATCCGTGATTTTTTGGCAGATAATACAAAATTCAACACTTTTGGAGATAGAGGCTTGAAATCTCTACAGTAGGGCTCTCTGATACGACGAATCTAATACTTGGATTTCAATTAAAATACTTTGACTATTACTGGGTGTTTCCTCCTTTTTTTTCAGGCAAATTTTCGCAGTTTCTTATTCTTTTAGGGATAAAACTCAGAGTTTCGGTTACTATTGTCGCTCCATTCTTATAGTTCGTTGCCACAAATTGATTGATATGTTAGCATATAAGTCCAAAAACTTAAAGAATAGGACGTTAGCTGAGCTTATTAGGTGTTTTACTTACAAATAAGAAAATTTGGAGAATTATTGGATTTTCGATTAGATATTAGAAGTAAAGATTAAAACCATAAGACAATTCCCAGAGAAGATCCCCCCCCCCTTACTCCCAGCCGACTTCAATCAGAATACTACAAGATTTAATTTATTTAGTTATATTACAAATTCTGTTATAAAAAGCACTAAGTCCTATTTTCTTTTTCAATTATTTCTTTTTTTTGTTTAGAAAATTATATTTAATTTATACCTACCTTCTTATTTTTCAATGACTCAATTTCCGTTCAATTTGCAGATGTAGAGGGTGTATTAATATTCACCATTTACTCGCTTTCAAAGGTTTTAATAGAAGGAAATCTTATTTAGAACTGATAGATTATAGAGAAAAAAAAACTGTAAATATTAAGGCAAAATTCGACCTTAGCAAATGCTGCGAAATTGGAAGTTTAGAACATTTTTGCAATTTTGCGATTAATTAGTTTCGCCTATTACCTTGATGATATTGCTCTGAGGTCTATATCTGATATTGACATATGGTGGGAAATCAGAAGTTTTTAAAGGCGGTATATTTGCATAAATTCTAATCTGAAACAAATTAGGAACTATAGTGAATCACTATTTTGCGTTTTTTTTTTAATTAGGTTCTAGTATGGTTTATTTGATTGAATCATGAACCTACGCGTTATATTTTGAAAAGTCACTAGACTTAAGAAAAAATCACTAGAAATAGGACAAAAATTACTATAAATCTCTAGCTAGAACAAAATCACTAGGCAACATAAAATATCACTAAAAATAGTGATAAATCGCTAGGGATGGCAACCCTGCATGTTTTGTTTGTGCTACTCTTGTTGAATAGCATAAAGCAATGCGGTTAATTACTTAATCAGAAATACTTTAAATAAAGCGTATCTTTGCACACAAAATTAATTACCCCACTTTCGGAACGTTTAAGAATAATCACTGCGAAGAGAATTCTTTTTCACTTTTGCACAGAGAATACCGTCAAAGTAAGGACTAAATAATGAACCTCGAGGAAGGTAATCCTCACAAATTCGAGAAAGCTCACAAAAATCCCTAGAAACTCAAACTCCCCAAAATCTTAGATTAAAAGTTCACTCCTAGAAGACCTAAAAAATCTTTTATTGGAAAACACTAAAGTGGAAGCGCTGCTGGCAGTTTCTGCAGGCAGAAAATTTAAGCTTGTTTGTTGTGACCACTTACATACACAAAACAAATCATCCCTTCCAAGCATCATTTGATTAGTTACAAAAACAAAGGTTGGGTACTTTTAAAGCAATCCTTGCATATTATTTAAGTAGAAGGAAAGTAATTTTTGACAGCTTTAATGAAAATTTCATGAAATATTACGAAAAAGATGATCACAAAGGCAACAATCAATAGCTCTTCTAGGAAATACTTCGTAAAAAAAAAAAAAAAAAAACAAACAAAAAACAAGTCCTTTAGGAAGTTCAACCTGCCAACAGTTTAATTGCTTTTTTTTCAGAAGCCAAATCCCGGGTCTATAAACGGTAAATCTGGTTGGATAACTGGTAAATCTGGCTGGATAACAGGTAAATCAGGTTGGACATATCCTTCATGCTCTTGATATCCGTAGCTTGAGAACGTACTAAATCCTTCAGCGCCACCATAGCCTCCTTGTCCTCCGAGTCCACCGAATCCAGGTGTCAAACCAGATGCTAATCCTCCTAGAAGACCACCTGGAATGATAGTTCATTTAGAGAGTATTTTGGATGAGTCAAAGATATAGTCCGCGGATGATGAACATATATTAACAAATTAGGTGCCATTTATAGCTTGAATCAATAACAAACGAAAAATGAAAAGATAATTTGACTCTTAGCAGAATGATCAAGGTTTCCATGCTTTTCATCAATCTAGTCTTTGAGCTGAGGTCTTACTAGAACTTTACTAAAAGCGTCCCAGAATACAAAACATAGCCAGATTGTAGTTACAGTTATTTAAGCGGTTGTCTTTGTGATTTTTAAAATTAAAATTTTATTGCTTTGAGTAAACTATTGAAAAATAAGGCCTATCATTCTCAAGACAATAAGATAATTTTTTGTTATAATTTTCACGATATTCCTCTTTCTTTCGCGAGTTCTTTTTTTAATTTGGAAATTAAAACTTTCTTAAATTTTATTATAAAAAGTTGAGGTTTTTTATATACACTGTCTCTCTTTACTTTCCAAAAATCATATTCTTGTTTCTTTCAGTTTCTTAAGTTTTTTTTTTTATATTCATAGTTACTCAAAACGTGCAATGTTGTCCCCCCCTCTGAGCATTCGGAACTTTACACTAACGCATAATTTCTATTTGCCCTTTTTCCACCTTTGCTAAAAGCTATTTTTTTTTCAAAATGCCTCAACCACGGAAGGGTTTATTTATTTGCATTGGCTTTAAACAATACGGTTTTCAACCGAAGGGTTTTGAAAGACAAGAAGTAAATGAGACACTTACAATTGCCAACTGGCTTTTATTTTGCAGTGTAAAATACTCTCAGTTAAACAGTAGCTAGTTAAACTTTAGCGTAAAGAGTGCAGGGGGTGAGGAATTGGTAGGTATCCTCATATAAAGAATGATTTCTGTTCAACTTGTGTTTCTTCTTTGGTATCATAGAAACCGTATCGTAGTTAGTACATCTTAAAAGTTCTATAACTTTATATAACAACATCTAGAGGTTATAGAAGCAACTTGAACCCAATTGTTTGGAACGTTGCCAAACAACAATTTATTAAATGTTAAATTGTCAGTTTCCATCCCGAAAAAGGGATGCGTAAAAACCTGGATGTTTAAAGTAAAAGGTTTGACTTGCACGTTTCAATATTTGAACTTGAATTAAGTATAAGTTATAATTTATAATATTGTATAAGTCTTCTCTTGTTAGATGTTTACCCAGAACTAAAATACAAACAACCTTAAAGACAAACTACAATTAGTAGAGAATTGTGAAAAATAGATAACGAGGCTCTTCAATCCTTTAGTATTTCGTGTTTATCCTGTTTTTTTTTTCTTTGGCCTCATAATCATTTTGACTTGGCTATATAACTATTGTTTTTGAGTCATGCAACATAATCTATCACGAGTAATAAATAATTCTTTAGTGGAGTATTATTTTAAAATTAACCACCTGGACATGATACCAGGATCCCAATTCGGCCCAAAAATAGATTCTATTCTATAGTTTTAATTTTCATTATTTTTTCTTTTGAACTTTTTAATGCGTAAACTAACAATTCAATTAATCATAGCTCAAAATTCTGATTGAGTCTCCACCCCCATTTCGGAAACATTGCTATACTAATTACCATTTAGTAAGAACTATTTAATCAGGCAACGAAAGCCATCATATGTCTTCAGTGCATGAGGTAGATGATTTATCCTTTTTTTTTTAATATAACTTTAGCCTTAGAAACGTAATTGAAGAGTAAATGAACCTTACTTCTTGTAGCTGTAGCTGAATTAAAACTAAGATAAAATTAGAACAAAACTAAAAGAAAAGACAAATTGCGCTTATGTTGGTGTGGTATACGTTTTAATTTAAAAGGTTATTTCTTTTAATGGGTCTTCTGTCGAGAGTTTTCTAAGCTTAGAAGTATTCGAAAATTGTAACTTTAGAATTTCTATTGATTTCCTAAGCACCATGATTCAAGGAAAAACATGGATGGTTAAACAAGTACAAATCATTCACTTTTGTAGGGTAAGTTGAACTCAAAAATTTTCTAAATCGTCACTGGTACACTTGAAGCTCCTATCTGACATATTTGAAATTCTGAAATAATCACCAAAAACTGTTTTCTGAGCTACATCCAAAGAAAGGACCAACCGGGCAATATATTTTTGATCGAACTCCAATCCTCCGGATCTGCATTAACCTCGTGTTTTTCTCTTTGAGAACATCTGGTAAATTTTCAAAAATGCTAGATATGATATTTAGGCGTAACAACGGCAGTGTCGTCGTTACCTTCGCTATATAACTGACGAAGAGCTTGCTTTTATCTTGTTTTCTGAATAATTTGGATAATAAGTCCCAACTCTTCTCTGATTTTGTCAAAATTGGATATAATATAGCAAAATTGGTGAATTGAGCCTAGCCCTGAGATATCACCCTTTCAATCTTTCGCTAATGTCTGAACTGTCATAAGCTATATCAAACAGTTCGTGATGAGGAACTGTGAATAAGGAGTGATGTGGTACATTAGTAACCGACACTCTAAAACACATAAGTTTGACATCATTAGACATATCAAAAGCATAAGCTTTTTATGCTGATTCCAAATATATAAGATTCATGTAGTTTAGTATTACCAATCAAAAAATAAAAGCCTGAGAAAATGTGCCTAATTTTCGAAAAAGGGGGAAACAATCCATAAAAATGAAATAATCTTAGTGAAAATTACGCCATCAATTTTAGCGTAGTAGAGAGCCCTGCTGTAGAGGCTTTAAGCTTCCATCTATAACAATGTGGAATTTTTTATTGATTGCCAGAAGAAAGACAATTGATACATGTTTATTTTTTTTCAGGGGTGATTATCTCCTCAGGGGTGATTTCCTCGAACCACTGGTCGTAGAATATCGGGAGAGGGCTTGTTTGAATGGACGCTAAGGGTCCTAGTGCCCTTTTAAGTGACCAAAAAGATTAAAGGCTAGCTAGCTTTTCCCTTAAAGACATCCGATAAAAATTTTGAGGAAGCCATTTTGTTTAGCATAGTTGAAAGGTCCGATAACTATGCCTCTGGAGATAACATTACCCCTATAATCCTTGGAGACAGTCTTTAAGATATGAAATTTTCCCACTGTTTAGGCATAGTATTTGTTATTGGATTGTATATATCCCTTTTTTGGTTGGGGGAAGTATGATTTTTGTTGGGGGATTTTGTATGTGGAGAATTATCCATTGGGAGAGAAATTTCCAGGGGGTGAACATTTCAGACGAAATTTTACACTGGGGAAAATTTTTGAATTCCTACGCAAAATTCTTTTTATTTGTCTTACTTTCTCTTTACCGACTCAATTTTGCACGTGGAGATGTTAAGGGTAATTGTCCGAGGTAGATACTCATCTGAACTGGATTGTCTAGAGGATCTTTCTATGGGGGGAATTTTTTCATGGAGAGAGAGACGGGAATCCCGGCATTATTTAAAAAACTATCAAAAATAAAACAAAAAAACAAGCTTTATCAACTGAAAGAAGGGAGCAACATTAAAACTTAAAACAAATAGAAATTATTATGTATATGAGTTGGATTGCCCCTTCTCGAAAGCTTACTCTTTATGCTAAAGTTTGAATTTTTGTCCTACTTCCTTAAGAACGGCTCCTGAAAGACAAAGATCATTTAATTAGAACAATATAAAGCTTTTTAAAAACGCTAAGAAACTTTAGCGTTTAAAGCGAGTTATTGAGGAGGGGGCAAACCCCTAATAGATATAATAATTTCTGTTTGTTTTAAGTTTTAATTTTTCTCCTTACTTTCATTTGAAAGAACTTGTTTTTTTTATTTAATCACAGTAAAAAAAAAAAATAATAAAAAAAATATCAATTTGAAGCTGAAAACCAATATAAAAATATAGCCACTATTTGTACCAGTAAATGAAAGGAAGAATCGCGTAATATATACTTACCAGGTAGCACCTGTCTACCATATCTCACATTTTCACTTGCTGATGTACGCTGAACAGGAACAGCATAACAAACTAAAAAAGAAAAATATCAATAATTTTAACCCCAGACAAAGAACTATAAAGGGAAACATGAAAGGAACAACAACAGCAACAACAAATAACCAAGAACAAGCAAATTGTAAAAACAATAGCCTAGCCAAATTCCTAAGATACATAAAGCTTTTGCCAAATTGACAATGAATGGTGCTAAAAAAGGTGTATAAATCATCAGCAGGCTCGCTTTTCGATGCCAATAGATGCATTCAACAAAAATGAAGTTGATATATGTAGCTGGTTAAACGTTGGGAAACAATGATTAGCATACAGCTTATTAGCACTGACATAACAAGGCAGTTTATGCAGGAAATGTAGGGTGTCAGTTTACACCCCTTTAAGCTCACGTCAACCATAAATAGTTGAATAGTATGACAACAAACAAAACCAGAAAATATTGTTGCAGTAAGTGTGGAAAAGAGAGTTGATGACCTCAACAGAGCAATTACAAAACCGACGGAGTAGTAGATTTCCTCTGAGGTTCATCAAATAGTTCGTGGTAACGAACTGTTTGAGCGACCCGGAGTGACCCGGCTCATTTGTAATCGAAACTCTAAAAAACAGAATTTTGACACCAATAGATAAATCAAAAGAATTGGCTTTTTATGAAAATTTCAAATATATAGGTTTTTTTTTAGTTTAGTCTTACCCATCAAAGGCTACAAGCCAGAGAAAATATGCCTGATTTTCGAAAAAAAGGAGAAGCACTCCCTAAAAGTAATAGAATCTTAATGAAAATCACACTATCAGATTCAGCTTATCAGAGAACCCTACTGTAGAGGTTTTCAGCTCCTACCTGCAAAATAGGGTATTCTTTATTTTTTGCCAGAAGAAAGTTCGCGGATGCGTCTTTATTTGTTTGTTTTTTTCAGGGGTGATCGTATCAACTAGTGGCCCTAGAACATTGAAAGGTGGCTGATTCTAACAAAAATTTAAAGTTATAGTACCCTTTTTATTGACCAAAAACATTGTAGGGCAACTAGACCCCCACCCATGCCCATTTTTTCAAAATCCGATCAAAATTTTGAGATAGCCATTTTGTTCAAAATACTTGAAACAACGAATAGCTATGCCTTTGGTGATATGACCCCACAGCCCCTTGGGAAAGATCTCTAAATTATAAAATTTGCCACAGATGTTTTTACCACGCAAAAAAATTAAAATTCTGGAAAAACCAATTAGGCCCTATCTTAAGTATTTCGAAAAAAAAAAATTGTACACTAAAGATGAAGTGGATTAATCGGATTGCTGTGCCCGGTTTCGTGGTTATTATATAAATTTCTAATTTACAAACATGTCAATAAAGCTTTCCAAACTGCTAGAGCTAGTTTATTTATAGTATATATTAGCCTATAACTGAAATACCTGAAATAAAAAGTAAAACTATGAAAGATACACTTCTGTTCATTTTTGTTACTAAAGCCTTTTATCGCACTCACTTTGTTATTAATACATTTTAAGATGTAATGCAATAACTGGAAAAAATATTTTGAAACGTTGGGCAATACCTGGAAAAACAAAGAATTAAAAAGGGCATCCAACTGTGGCAGTCAAATCATGTAAGACCTTAATTACTATTCTTAGAGTGTTGATTATTAGTAGAAATAAAATTTGGCGTAAAGTTTAAGGTTTTCCCGAATTCTAATACATCAGGAATTTCCAACTCTTCAACTTTAATTTTCACAGTTGATCATCCTTTGCAACTTTTAGTTTTATTTTTGGCTTTATATAAAACGATTAGTCAATTTTATTGAAGTTGTTCAGGTCAATTCTTGTAGTTCTTTCTTCAAAAGCTACAAGAGGTCACTCACTACAAGAGGTGGAATATAAGAGGCTTTGTTGTCGTGTTACAAAAACACGACAACAAAGCACTCACAAAAAGAAACGTTCACACTAAAACACCAACACAGTAACTCCAACCCAATGGGGCAAAATTCACGATCCAAAAGCAAACTTTTTTTTTTCTCCGTGCAGGATCTTCAGTCAAATTAAATTAAAAAAAAGTTCTTTTTAATTTAAAGTAAGGAGCAACATTAAAGAGCGATGTGTTGAGGAAGGGACAGCCCCTTTGATGTACGGAATAATTTCTGCTCGTCTTAAGTTTTAATGTCGCTCCTTACTTTATTAAGGTTCAAGGTTTAATTTAAAATATCTGTACAAAATAAACATAAATAAAGGGTAAACGCCAGAGACACAAGGTCGAATGACAAAAACCCGGTACATTAATCGGAATAAACCTGTGTAACAACAAAAAATAAATAAGAGCTGTTCCGTAACTCACCAATAGACGGGCACCCACCCCACAAACCCACTGATTTATTAAAGTAGTAAATCACGCATCCATGATCTTTATTCCGGCAAAAACTGAAAAATTCCATATTTTTGTACATAAGAGATTGAAACCTCTATAATAGAGTTCTCTGGTATGCTGAATCTCATGGTGTGATTTTCATTAAGATCACTTGAAGTCTTAGGGGCGTTTCCCCCGTATTCAAAACTAGACAAATCTTCTCAGGCTCGTAACTTTTGATGGTTATCATTAATTTTGACGAATTTGATGAATTTTTAATAAGCATCAAAATTTGATTCTTTTGATGTATCTGTTGTTATCAAGCCTCTGTTTTTTAGAGTTTTGGCTACTTTTGAGCTGTAACACTCCTTACTTACAGTCGCGAACTGTTTTATATTTCGCAGTAACGAACTGTAGATATGGGTAATAGTAACGAAAATTTTAAGAAATAGCAATTATCATAAAAATTGGTCGATTACAAAAATAGATTTTGAATGATGAATTGAAATAGTTAAAAGTCTTGAAGCATGAAACTGCCATTGATAAGTTCTTTTGCAGAATGAGTGTTTATTGTTTTAAAAAAAAGGAGAGAACACCACTAAAAAACAGAAACAGTCTCGATGAAAATTACGAATCACATCATGAATTCCAGAAAACCTAATTTTACTTGCGCAAGACCATCCCTCAAGAAAAGAAGCTCATTTAGTTTATTTGCTTTTCAAAAATAGTCATTAGTTTTGGTAAATAAATGGTCTATAATAGTTAGTTCATTTTTATTGACCGCATATATGTTTAAAGAAAACTTGTCTTTTACATACCAGCATGGTCTCTGAGACTGGGAGGTTATATAGATACCTCGTAATGGTTCTCAGAAAGTTAGCACTGTAATATTTCAGTCCTCTTTGGGCCAAGCTTCTGAGACAAAATACTAGAGTTAAACATTTTCCAGTGTTATGGCATCTTTTGTTATTTAAACAGAACACTCTATATTTAAATGTTCATTGGAATGAACCCTCATTGGAATTCACCAGTTAATTTGGTAATCTCATCCATAGGGTAAATAAAACACAGAGGCAACACCGAGCACGGATTTTGGGGTAGTTATTTCCACAGTGTTCAAGGGAGCCTGTCAAACAACCTTTTTTTTTTTATAAGGATACCCTCTAACTTCTCCCTGGTGTGCAGATAAGCATATAGATATATAGAGAGAGATTTATTCGAAAAATGAACTATAAGTTTGACCAGTAAAATCAAATATGTTATAATTTATCATCCCTCTTCTTTCCACGAGGTCCTAAGACCGGAAATGCTGGGAGAAAACAAACACACGCACACACTTTAAAAATGAAAATGAGAAGCAATCATCATTGATTACCAACCGTAATCTTATGTATCTACTTGAAATATTTCTTGAATAAGAAGGGAGTATTTCACCTCAGCACCTCTAATACGGGCCTTGCCTGTAAAAAATCTTTGCAATGAGGTGACTTTAATGATTATTCTGTCATCTTTCTATACGTACCTGAAGAACCCAAATCCTCCCCCTAACAACCCCAAATCCATTAACCCTCCTCAATAATAGCTGATACGCAATTTCAAACTATTGTAAATAATTTCTTGAAACCTTAATGGGTCAACTCGGTTAAACAAAGCTTCGTTAAAATAATCAGTACTATCCGTTTATTTATAGGTATTGCACAGAATTTGTGGTCCGTGTAAGCCACCGTGATGTATATGTACCTTTCTGGTGCCACACCTTGTGTGCCACCTTTGAAACTGAGGAGCTTAAAACACAGCTATTAAGGTAATTTTAAACTGATTGGCTCTTTCAGATGTTTGATACGGAAGCATTATAGCCCTTTTTGGACTGACAATTGCTGTCTTGACTCGCCAAATGACAAATATCACGACTTGGATACGGTGTAATTTCTTATGGCCAAGTGCGGTCAAGGTCTTTTAATTTCTGCTCTAATGAGCTTTTTGAATGTTCAAGCACCATCAGTTTGATGCAATTCACTCTGAAAAAGAAAAGGAAAAAGAAACAAGAACACTCAAAACAAACAAAAAAAACATGCCTCTGTGACCCTGTATCTCAGAAAAAACACAAAATTTACATTTTGAGTAGTATCCTCTTACTTCTTTGAAGCAAACAGGAAGCAGATTAACATAGGATTTCAAGCACATTCCTATCAATTTTCCGATAGAATTTCCAGTGCACAGATAGCAGTTTAACATGGGATTTTAGGCACACAGATAGCAGATTAAAATAGGATTTCAAGCGCATCCTTATCCCTTTTCCCATAGGATTTCAAGTGCACATATAGCAGAGTAGTTTAACAAAGTAGTGTAGCAGTTTAACATAGGATTTAACATAGATAAAACACAAAATTTACTTTTTTAGTAGTATCCCTTCACTGCTTACAAGTGCATATATAGCAGATTAACATAGGATTTCAAGCACATTCTTATCCCTTTCCCATAGGATTTCAAGCACACAGATAGGAGTTTAACATAGGATTTAAAGCGCACAGATAGCAGATTAAAATACAATTTTAAGCACATCCCAATCCCTTTTCCCATAGGATTTCCAGTGCAAAAATAGCAAATTAACTTAGGACTTTAAGTTCATCCCTAGGAAATGAGGATAGGATTTAAAGCGCATCCCTATCTCTTTTTCCATAGGATTTCAAGCAAGTCTATAGGAGATTAAAATAGGATTTCAAGCGCATCCCTATCCTTTTCCCTATAGGATTTCAAGCGCATCCCTAGTAAATTAACATAGTATTTCAAGCGCAATCCTATCCCTTTTCTCGTAGGATTACAAGCACATTACTATCCCTTTCCCTATAGGATTACGAGCGTATGCCCTCCCTTTTCCTATAGGATTTCAAGTGCATGCCCTTCCCAGATTTCTAGCACATCCCTAGGAAATTAACAAGGGATTCCCACGACAGCCCCGTGACGTCACTACAGCCCCGGCAAGATACCGAGCGCATATCCTGACAAGATTCTCGAGATTCCAGGTGTCCAATTATTTTTTATATGATTATTCATAGTCTGGTTGTTATAATACACAAGTAGCAATGAGTGGAGTTACTAGCCCATTTGTAATGTGGTCACTTTTTCTACCGGTTAGTTTTTTGCTTCTAAGATAAAATGTGTTAATTTTAAGAAAAACTTGCTACTTCTAACAAAAAACTTGTTAGCTTGAACAGAAAAATGTTACTTCTAAGAGAAATTTGTTATCTTTGACGGGAAACTTGTTTTTACTAGAAATTTTTTTACAATTAAAGAAACTTGTTGCTTCCAAGAAATGTTTTATAGTATTAAGTAAAACTTCGTTAGTATTTAGGAAAAAGCTGTTACTTCTAAGAAAAAATTTGTTAATATTAAATAAAACTTTGTTGGTATCAAGGAAAAAACTTGTCACTTCTTAAAAAAAAACTTGTTAGTGTTAAGAAATATTTGCTACTTCTAACAGAAAACTTGTTTGTGTAAACAGAAATTTGTTACTTCTAAGAGAAATTTGTTATCTTTGACGAAAATCTTGCTGCTATTAGAAAAATTTCTTTCTATTAAGAAAAAACCAATTTCTTCCAAGAGAAATTTGATAGTATTAAGTAAAACTATGTTAGTATTACGGAAAAAGCTATTACTTTTAAGAAGAAATTTGATAGTATTAAGTAAAACTTTGTTAGTATTAAGGAAAAAAGTGGTTACTTCTAAGTAAAAATTTATTACTGTTAAGAAAAACTTACTAATTCTAGCACAAAAGTTTTCAACGTAAATAGAAAATTGTTGCTTCTAAGAGAATGTTATCTTTGACGAAAAACTTGCTGCTATTACAAAAATTTCTTACTATTAAGGAAAACCTGTTACTTCCAGGAGAAATTTGATAGCATTAAGTAAAACTTTGTTAGTAATAAGATAAACATTGTTACGTGTAAGAAAAAATTTGCTGGTATTAAATAAAACTTTGTTAGCATTAAAGAAACAACTTTTTACTTCTGAAAAAAAAATTGGTTAGTGTTAAGAAAAAATTGCTACTTTTAGCAGAAAACTTGTTAGTATTAACATAAAATTTGTTCCTTCCTAGGAGAAATTTGATATCTTTGGGTCAGAGGTTGCCACAGAGCAATAATAGTGTGGCATTGTGGCGTGAATTGCTTGGAGTATCACAATCTATCAATGAAATGCCGATTTCAACTTCAACTAAAAATAGTGTTTAATTTAGATTCATGAGCTTATTTTCAGTTGGAAAAGGTTGAATTGCCCCGTGGATGACGAAGAGGCAGGGTAGGTGATTTCATGTTGGTGTGGAGTGTTTTTGAGATTATTTTGATAAAATTGGCTTGCGAAAACTTGAATCAACGGGTTGAAGGATAATTTTTTACAAGAAATGTCTGAAAAATGTGTTGAGGTGATGGAGTAATGTCAGAAGTGGCCACAGAGCAGTAATAGTGTGGGATTGTGGCATGAACTAGTTGGAGTATCACACTTTAGCAATGAAATGCCGAGCTCCACTCTTCAAGTAAAACAGTGTTTAATTTAGATTCTTGAACTTATTTTCGGTGGGAAAAGCTTGAAAATTTTCTAGGGGGGAAGGTTGTGCCACAATGATGCTGGAGGGGGAGGTGTGTAATGCCACGGCGGTGTGGAGTGTTTTGGGGGTTATTGTCATAAGCTTGGCTTGCAAAAACTTGAATCACCGGATTGAAGCATGTCTTCAATAAGATGATTGAAAGATGTCTGAAAAATGTCTTGGAGGTGATGATGTGATGCCAGGGGGCAGTCAAATAATTTCGCTGTGATGTGAATTTCTTGGAGTATCATGTTCCACAGCTTAAAAGTTAAGGGTGGAGGCGTTAAAGAATTTATATCATGGAGGGGAGGGGAGCTGAAGTTCTGACTTGCACTCAAAGAAACGCTGTATTTTTGTTAAGGGCTTTCGGAGATACCTCAGTAATGCCAACAAATTTGCATCTAATAACAACCCTGCCCCCTGAAAATTATTTCTAGGGAGGTGGGGGAAGCCGTATATTGTCACGATGGTGTGAAATATTCATAATATTGGCTCAAAGAAACAAAACATTTTCGTTAATAGCTCTCAGAAATACCTCAATAGTGCCTAAAAATTTGCATCTAACATTAACCTTGCCCTCTGAAAATGATTGCTAGGGGAGGGGATGTAAAACTCCAACTTCAGAGTTCCTGTAACTAGATTTGTAATTTATAACCGATTTCAACTCTAATTTCTGGCATTTTCAATATTCCAAGTCCAACTCCTAAAATATGGTAAATAATTGTTAAAAATCCTGTAGTGCTGGCGTATCCTTAGTCAAAATTGGCCTCAGATGTGAATGAAAAAAGTTATCGCAGTGCCAATCTGGTCTCCATGTTGAATTTTGTAGGCCCTGGATCTATTAAACTCGAGAAAAATAACGAAAAATATTATAATAATATCATAAAAACTCCTGGATCTATTAAACTCGAGGAAAATAATGAAAATATAAAAAAAAACTATTAAAATAATATAATAAAACTCTCAAACCACTGGTCCCATAAGCCCTAGAAAATCTTAAAAATGTGAAAAAAAGGTATTGCAGTGCCACTCTGGTCTCCAGGTAGAATTTTGTAGGCCCTGGATCTATTAAACTCGAGAAAAATAACGAAAAATATTATAATAATATCATAAAAACTCTCAGACCTCGGGCCATAAGCCTTAAAAAATAATAAAAAGATGAAACAAATATTAAAAAATCGTAAATAATCGTTTAAAATTCTCAAGTGCTAGCATATCCTTAGTCAAAATTGCCCCTAGAAGTTTGTGAAAATTGTGTCGCAGTGCCATTCTGCTCTCATGTTTAAATTTTATAAGCCCTTAATCTATTAAACTCGAGGAAAATAGCGTAAAATATTAAAATAATATCTTAAAACTCTAAAAACATTCGTCCCCTAATCCCTAGAAAATATTCAAAATATGAAACCAATTTTAAAATATGGTAAATAATTGTTTAATATCCACATGTGCTAGCATATCCTTAGTCAAAATTGCTCTTAGATGTGTGTGAAAATAGTATCACAGTGCCATTCCGCTCTCATGTCTGAATTTTGTAAGACTTGGATCTATTAAACCAGAGAAAAATAACGAAAAATATTAAAATAATTTCATAAGAACTCTCAGACCTCGGGCCATAAGCCCTAGAAAATATTAAAAATATGAAACAAATGTTAAAATATGGTAATTAATTATTTAAAATCCTCCAGTGCTATCATGGCATTAGTCAAACTTGCCCTCCAGAAATGATTGCTGGGAGGGTGTGGCGGAGGGGGAGTCTTATATTGTCACAATGGTGTGAAATATTCATAAGGTTAGCTCAAAGAAAAGGGGGTTATTTTCGCTAAAAGCTCTTAATACGGCTTTAATTTAACTCTAATATTAAGATCGGCCTTCTGGAGATGAATGCTAGGGGGAGGGTGGGACGTATTTTCACAATGGTGTGAAACATTCATAGTCCTGGCTCAAAGAAACGAGGCATTTTCGTTAAAAGCTCTTAAGGGGCGACCATACTTGAAGAGACCTTCCTATCTCTCCCATAGTAAGCGTTTTGAGTTTGTCTGACATTAATAGTTGAGGCAGTTAGGCGGTCTCAGTCTTTTCTAATAGAATAGAATCAGGTGAACATTTTGATTTAGCAAAATGCTAAAGCCGACACCTATTTTTCCTGAAATCCCAAAAAAACTCAAAAACCTATTTTGGGTTTGCCTGCAAGATTGCTGCAGTCAATATTGTCGTAATTGGTACTTAAAAATGCAGCGAAAAATATTCTATTGAAGCAGTTTCATCATATTTTTATAAAAAACACTTGCTGACTTCAGTCCCTTCGAATACTTTACATACCAACGTTTCAAATTGCTTATCACCCGACAAAGAGCCTAAAATACTTGGAATCAAACGGATGTTGGCGCATAAATTATGCCTAGGGGGTTAACGCTTCCTTTTGTTCAAAAGCGGTCAGTTGTTCAAAAGCGGCTTCCTTTTGTTCAAAAGCGTAAGGAACCCCTGGAAGTCACCCTCTTCGAGTTTGTTTACTCAAGTCTGTGTGAAATCTGATACCTTTGTGTTTGAGCCTTTTTGCCGACCAGGAAAAGGGCTCGAATCGGCTAAAACGGCTTTGGACTGGCGTCCCCCTTAATATGGCTTAAATTTAACTGTAATATCTTTCCCCCTCTGGAAATGCATGCTAGGACCTCCCACCTTTCTATAATACAGGGTTCTTTTTGCATATATTACGATCCTTTATAAGCCTTTTTTCACGTTTTATTTTTGTTTGTCGTGTTTTTAACTGCTTATTCACTCTTTTAATATTGTTGTAAATTTGTTATTATTTACAAAGTTTGTGTTTTTAAGATTTATTGTTTAGGATGCGTCTCTAATACCTGGGTGTTTACATAATTTAAACACCTTTTCCCCCTTTATTACTAAAAATATATTATGAGCAATTGTCTCTGGAGATATATATTCTCCAAGTGCTGGCCAAATTTTGGTAGTAAACACGCTGTTCTAGCATGCATGAAAAATGGGGAAATCTAAGGTGTCGCGCAATCGGTGATATTTTGAATGTAGTTCTCAATACAGAATACTGGGAATAGCAGTTTAGTTCTGTTGCTTGGGGCGTTATTCCAATGGAAGGAAATTGATCTTTTGAGTCCCAGCGAGGACAAAGAACTAAAGAAAAAAGAAGAAGGAATAAAAAAGAAAAGCTTTTAAAGTAAGAAAAAACTTTTTGTATGTTTCGGCTAAAAAATAAAATGTCAAAGAAGTATTGTGTGACAGCGATGGTTGCGCTGCCATTACGCAACGTGTGATGACCTTAAATAAAGTTTGTGCTGCCATTAAGTTAAAAGAAAGAAAAAACGCTCTCAACGTTTCGGCGAAAAAAATAAGTCCTAGAATAGTATTATTTGACAGTTGTGCGTGCACTGTCATTACGTAAGATGTGGGCCGTCCTTACATAAGATTAAATAAAAAAACACAATTTTTTTAAATTGAAAGTAAGGAACGACGTTAAAACTTGAAACGAACAGAAATTATTCCGTATATGAAAGGGGTTGTCCCCTCCTCAACGCCTCGCTCTTTACGTTAAAGTTTTTTATTGTTTAACAAAAATAGAGTTGTGAGAAAGTCAAACTTTAGCGTAAAGAGTGAGGCGTTGACGAGGGGACAGCCCCTCATATACGGAATAATTTCTGTTCGTTTTAAGTTTTAATGTCGTTCCTTACTTTCAGTTAAAAAAAACTTGTTTTTTTTATTTAATTTTTGAACGTTTTTGAATTAACATAGGTTTTGATTTTTGCTCACCGTACACGAAAAATTAAAACAAAATTTGTATATTAATTTTACTTTTATTTGGTTAAATGGCTTTCTCGAAACTTGTTTAATTTTATTTACGAACGTTTTTATTAGTAATAAATATCCGTAACTTACGAATTAACTTACGTAACGAACTTCTATATTCATATATTTTTAATGCGTATATTAGGGGGTTCGCCTCTAGTCAATACCTTGCTCTTTAAGCTAAAGTTTGAATTTTGTCCCTATTCTTTAAAAATGACCCCTTAATCACAAAGGCCGTTAATTAGAATAAATAGCTCTTATGAAAGTACTAAAAAATCTTTGGCTTAAAGAGCGAGGTGTTGACTAGGGGGTGAACCCAATCATATACGTAATATTTTCTTTTCGTTTTAAGTTTTGATGTTGCTCCTTACTTTCAGTTGAAAAACTTTTTTTATTTATTTAATTTCTGATCTTTTTCTTTAATAATGATGGGAAATCCGGCACACCATTCATAGCAATTTCCCTTACCCCATGAAAACTTCCTTCATGGAAAGATCCTCCCATATAACCCTCGACCCATCCCCCCCACCTACCAGAAAAGATCCCCCCTGAAAACGTGTGTATACTTCCCAATAACCAATACTATATGTTAACATTTGGTAAAGTTCATAACTTTCAGCCCTCCCCACGGAGAGTTTGGGGGACTAAGTCATCCTAAAACACATAGTTATCATATTTTCGTCCATGCTGAAAAAAATGGCTATCTAAAAATTTTGATCGGGTGACTTTGGGGAAAAAAATGAGCGTGAGAGGGGGCCTAGTTGCCCTCCATTTTTTTTGTCACTTAAGAAGGGCACTAGAACTTTTAATTTCCATTCCAATGAGCTCTCTTACGATATTCTAGGACCACTGCGTCGATACGATCACCCCTGGGAAAAAAACGCATCCGTGATTTTTCTTCTGGCAAAAAATGCAAAATTCCACATTTTTGTAGATAGGTGCTTGAAAATTCTACAGTAGGGTTCCCTTATACGCTGAATATGTTGATGTGATTTTGATTAAGGTTCTATAATTTTTAGGGGGTCTTTCCCCCTTTTTTTGAAAATCAGCCAATTTTTTTCAGGTGCGTAACTTTTGATTGGTAGAACTAAACTTGATGAAACTTAAATATTTAAAATCAGCATTAAAATCTGATTCTTTTGATGTATCTATTGGTATCAAAATTCCGTTTTTTATACTTTCGGTTTTTATTGAGCCGGGTCGCTCCTTACTTACAGTTCGTTACCACGAACTGTTTGATATGTGAGCCATCATTGCTTAAGGTGTGTGCTGTCGTTAAGTTACAAGCGGGGATTCCCCTCTGGTCCTGCCGCAAGGGTACATAAAATTGCGTCATCCATATTACACATGACAGTTTAAAATGGGTAAGTCATGTGACATCATTGGAGTCCAGAAGGGAGTGTCATGGGAAGTCTGTAATCTGAAATAAGATTGCGTCAAGCAAATTATACCTGAAAACAGTAGCCGCATTGCGCAAGTGTGACGTCTTTTGGGGCTAGTAGCTCCACTTACAGACTCCCTATTTGACCCTTTAAAACCCATGCTAATATCCCTATCTGATGGTTTAAATAGTGGGGGTGTGTTGTGGGAATCTTGCTAGCCGACCGGTAGAAACAGGTCACCGCATTGCACATGAGCTAGTAGCTACACTTATTACTACTTGTGTATTATACCAACCACACTCTGATTAATCATACAAAAAATAATTGGACACCTGGAATCCCAGGAATCTTTCCAGGATATGCACTCGGAATCTTGCCAGGGCTGTAGTGACGTCACACGGCTGTCATGGGAATCCCATGTTAATTTCTTAGGGATATGCTTGAAATCCGGGGAGGGCTTGTGCTTGAAATCCTATGGGAAAAGGGATAGGGATGTGCTTGAAATCCTATGTTAATTTCCTAGGAATGCGCTTGAAATCCTGTGGGAAAAGGGATAAGGATGCGCTTACAATCCTATGTTAATTGCCTAGGGAAGCGCTTGAAATCTTCTGGGAAAAGGGATAGAGATGCGCTTGAATTCCTATGTTAATTTCCCAGGGATGCGCTTGAAATCATATGTTAATCTGCTACCTGTGTGCTTGAAATCCTATGGGAAAAGGGATAGGGATGAGCTTGAAATTCTATGTTAATCTGCTATCCGTGCGCTTGAAAGAAGTGAGGGGATACTACTGTTTTTGTAACTAGGTACTTGAAAAATCTATATTACAGTTATCTGATTTACTAAATTTAGTGATGCATCATAGGCAGCGCAATAGTGCTGCATAAGTAAAGAACGACGTTGGTACAATGTATTATTTTTTTTGTTGGGGGGGGGGTTGTCTTAGACCTGGACACTTTGTATAGAAGGAAGTGTTGTAGAAACTTCAAAAAAGCCCCATTCGATTGGAAATCGGAAGGGCTAGTTCGTTTTTATTATTCGAAAGTGATTGGAGGGCAACCAGCCACCCCCATGCCCATTATTTTCTTTAACACCTCCAATTAAAATTTTGAGATAGCAATATTTTTAAGCCTAATTGAAAGTTTCGGATATAGTATTTTTGAGGATGATCATTCCCACCCCCCACAGAGCTCAAGGCATGGGCTGGAAGTTATGCCCTGGGGCACATAACGTTTTATAGAAAGGGCGGTCATATACACTCTTGAGGTCGCTCATTGGACTGGTAATTAGAAGTTCGCGTGACCTCTTTAAGAGTAAAAGTGGTTGGAGGGCGGTTATCCCCCTGCCACACACGTCGCATTGTCCCAAAATGTATCCAATTGAAATTTTGGGAATGCAATTTTACTCAAAATAGTCCAAAGATCATATATCAAGGCTTCGGGGTTGAAACGAACCGCCAGAAACCAAGGGGGACGGGTTGCAAGTTATGCCTTGGGTGCATATAAGATTTTTTAGGGAAGGGATGGTAGTATAAACTATAGAGGAGTTTAATTTGTTTGAAAATTGGAAGTTGTAGTTCCCTTTTAAGAGTAGAAAAAGGTTAGATGGAAACTAGTCCCCCCATCCCACGAATTACCCCTCTTTTCACCAAACGCATCTGATTTAAACTGTGAGATAGTCATTTTGATCAAAATAGTCCAAAAATCATATAACAATCCTATAGGGTTGGCTCAACCCTAGGGTATGGGTTGTAAGTTATGCCCTGGGGACATATAAGGTTTTTATGGAATGGCTGGTCGCATAAACTTTACCTTGGTCTTATTTGATTTGAAATTGGAAGTTATAGTGCCCTTTTTAAGAGTCAAAAGTGATTTGAGAGCCACCAGTCCCCCTTGCCCCTCCACTACCCCCATTTCACCAAACACATCCAATTAAAATTTTAATGTAGTAATTTCGTTCAACGTAGTTGAAGGGTCTGGAAATTACGTCTTTGAGTATGACAACAACACCAGAGCCCTCAGGGCAAGGGTTGTAAGTTATGCCCTGGGGGCATATAATGATTTATAGAAAAGGTGGTCATATATACTTCAGAGGGGTCTCATTGGAAATATAATCAGAAGTTTTAGTGCCCTTTTTAAGAGTCAAAGCGATCAGAGGGTAGCTAAATCCCCCCTTCCTATATGTTGGGTTTTCCCAAAATGCATACAATAAAATTTGGAAATAGCCCTTTTATTCGAAATAATCCAAAGATCACATAACAAGGCTTTTGTGGTTGTTACAAACCACCAGAGTCTAGGGACAAGGGCTGTAAGTTGTGCCCCGGGGGCGATTAAGGTGTTTACGGTAGGGATGGCTGTATAAACTCTAGAGATGGCTCATTTGTTTAATAATTGAAAGTTCTGGTTCCCTTTAAGAGTCAAAAGTGATGGAGCTGAACTAGCACCCCCCCCTCCTAACTACCCCTATTTTCATAAAACACATTTGATTGAAATTGTGAGACATCCATTTTAAAACAAAACAGTCCAAGGAATATATAACAATCCCTCCAGGGGACACAACCCCCAAAGCCCTGGAGCGAGGGCTTTAAGTTAGGCCCAGGGATAATATAAGGTTTTTCTGGAATGGGTTGTCGTATTAACTTCAGATGGAGCACATTTGATTTGAAATCGAAAGTTATAGTGTCCCTTTTAAAATTCAAAAGTGGTTTGAGAGCCACCAGACCCCCCCCCCCCCCCGTTACAAGTCCATCATTATCCAAAAACAATTATCCAAATGAAGATTTGAGACATCGATTTTTTTCAGGATTTTTGAAAAATTTAGTAAATATGCGTTTGGGGATGTAAATCTCCCGAGGCCTCAGGGGGAGGGCTTTAAGTTATGCAATATGTTCATCGTTTACGTAAAGTATATTTTATTGAGAAAAGGTATGCAATGTTTGACTACTACTTTCCCAAATACAAAGGGCATTTAAATAAGTCTTTCAAGGATTGTTGAAGGGAGTGTTGAATTAAATCAAAACTTGTTATATGTATATGGGTTGTCAAAAGGGCGTAACTCAGGAATGACTGAGAACACTAGTTTGGAAATTTTAGGATATGATAAGGGAGATGATCAATTGACCAAAAAGGCAATATTTGATCGCTACTACTACTACAACTACCGCTGCTTCTACTAATCCCAAAACTATTTCTACTACTACTACTACTATCATTAAAACTACCAGGGGTGATTGTATTGAAATGAAGGTCCTAGAAGATGTGGAGAGGGCGCATTCGAATGGAAATTAAAAGTTACAGTGTTTCTCAAAATTTTGAGAAAGCCATTTTGTTCAGTAGTAGGAAGGCGGTATAAGACCCGGGAAGAAATGACATCACAGCCACAAGCCTATTTCTAGACCAATCAGAGGGTTAGAATACGACCGGTAGTGATATCACTTGACCTCCTTGAATTTAGCTTGGATTTACGTAATAGGATGTTATTGAAATCATGCTATGCATTATCTGTTTTAATGCAATTTCACCTTGGAACATTGTATAAGTTGATTGTCCTTCACACTTAATTTAACAGTTCTTTTTAAGAACAGTTGCCAAAACAAAGGAATCATCAGAGATTAATTGTCATTTTAGGGGATTATTTGGGCGAAACAGATTGAGTCATTTTAGGAAATTATTTGGGCGAAATAGATTGAGACATTTTAGGGGACTATTTGGGTGAAACAGATTGAGACATTTTAGGCGACTACTTAGGCGAAACAGATTGAGATATTTTAGGGATTATTTGGACAAGAAAAAAGTTAGAATGCCTTGGTTGTGGTTTCTATAACGCACAAGTTCTAATTTTCAATATAAAGGCTCCATTAAGAGTTATAAATGTGTAAGAAAAAAGTTATCAGAACGTCTTTCAGACTTTATCTTTGAGAGTAAGACAAGCCAACGAATTGAAAATTCAATTCTGACACTTCCTTGGTTAACATTATCAAATATGACAATTTAGAATGTTATCTTTTTAAAAGTTCCCCATGGTCTAAATGTTTCCTGATTATGACTTCTTAATTTACTAACCTTAGACACTTCCACTTTAACTGTTCTTACAAACATCCAGCAAAAAAATAAATATTGCAAAGAAAATTATCACCATTATAAAAATAATGCTTGTCGAAACCTCTATTTCCAAACACTTTTTTTGACCAACTAATTTAAACGGGTAGAAAAAGCGGTACGGGTTGAAGATGTTCATGAAACGTTGAATTGTTCCTTATTCTTAGTATGCGAACTTTAGATACATGAATTAAATGTTAGATGAATCTACAGAGTTTAAACTTTGTTTCATTTTAAGCCTATTTTTTACATTTTTTTTTATTTTTGCGGATCTAGTTCAGAAGGACATTTGAGGTGAAGTTTTATTTTTAAGGTGGATTTGGAAAAAAAAAATTAAATAAAGTTATTAATTGAAATGAGAGCTGTTAGTTTGCCACTGGATCAAAAAAGAATCTTCGCATATATTTTAATGTTATATTTGTAAGTATGACTTAAATTTTTTTTCCACCAAGGATATTTTTCAAATAAAAGTAAAAAGCTGCTACATTAAATCAATGATGAGCTGAAATAAAGTCCAATAATTGTTTAAGCACAAATTTTCTGTTAACTTACTTCTAATGTTTTGTCTATTAGTATGACAGAAACTTTTTTTTCCACAAAGGATATTTTTAAACTAAAAGTAAAGAGCTGCTACATTAAATCAATGATGAGCAGAAATAAAGTCCAATAATTGTTCAAGCACAAATTTTCTGTAAACTTACTTCTGTTGTTTTATTTATTAGTATGACAGAAACTTTTTTTAGATGAATCTACAGAGTTTAAACTTTGTTCATTTTAAGCCTTTTTTTTAAATTTTTTATTTTTACGGATCTAGTTCAGAAGGACACTTTATAGGTGAAGTTTTATTTTTAAGGTGGATTGGAAAAAAATTAAATGAAGTTATTCATTGAAATGAGAGCTGTTAGTTTGCCACTGGACCAAAAAAGAATCTTCGCATATATTTTAATGTTATATTTGTAATTATGGCAGTAACTTTTTTTCCACCAAGGATATTTTTCAAATAAAAGTAAAAAGCTGCTACATTAAATCAATGATAAGCTGAAATAAAGTCCAATAATTGTTCAAGCACAAATTTGCTGTAAACTTACTTGTGTTGTTTTATTTATTAGTATGACAGAAACTTTTTTCCACAAAGGATTTTTTCAACTAAAAGTAAAGAGCCGCTACATTAAATCAAATATGAGCAGAATTAAAATAAAATAATTGTTCAAGCGCAAATTTTTGATACAATTACTTCTAATGTTATATTTATTAGTATGACACAAAACTTTTTTCCACAAAGGATATTTTTCAAATAAAAGTAAAGAGCTGTTATATTAAATAAAAGATGAGCAGAAATAAAGTCCAGTAATTGTTCAAGCGCAAATTTTCTGTAAACCTACTTCTCAAGTTGTCTTTATTAGTTTGACAGAAACTTTTTTTTCGACCAAGGATATTTTTCAACTAAAATTAAAGAGTTGCTACATTAAGGCGTAACAGGCGTGTATTTTTTTAATTTTTAATTACAATTTTTTTAAAAAAAAATTACGCCTTAAAACCCTTAATAGTGGTAATAGTGGTGTATTTTTTGTAATTAATTTGCATATTTAATTTTTATATGATTTTAATTTAATTGACGTAATTTTTTCATTATCCTTCAAAAATGTTGGTTTCTAAGCTATGCTACCCATCAAAACCAAGGGAGCGTTGAAATATTGACCGTTTTTTCTGCGTTAGCAAAAGTATCGTGTCCATAAGACTATAACCATTTCGTTAAATGTAATTAAACCAATTAAAAATATTTGTCAACTAAAGGCAAGGAGCAACCTTAAAACTTCGAAAGAAGTGGACGTATTCTGTATAAAAGCGGGACTGCCTCCTCCTCGACCCTCCGCTCATTAAGCTACAGGTCTTTAGTTATTTAGTTATTTTAGTTTTAGTTATTTTTTTTAATTCAATGGTCCTTGTGTTTCCGAAAATGTTCTTTAGGAATTGGAAAAAGCAAGGAGCTAAGGAGGAGACAGGCCACTCATATGAAGCATAGTTTCTGTTCATTTTAGGTTTCAAAGCTGCTCCTTACTTTCAGTTGAAAAAACTAGTTATTTGAATTTAATTTCCGATTGTTTTCAAAATCGTGCCAAAGCCTGACCAAAGTATAATGCGGGGCATTGGCGCCTTTAACCCCTTGTTTATTTTTATGGAAATGTATGCATCAATAATTGTAATCAGAATTTTCTGCTCAGAAAACAATATTTTGGATTATAATTTGAATTTTGGATAAAATTTGAGTATACTGTCAAAATTTGTGATGAATAAAATTTATATTCAATAAGTCCTTCTTCTGCAAATTTTAATATTTCTTCTGCAAATTTTCAGTTGGACAAAGAGGGGTATTATTGTTCATATGGATTGATATTCTGCGTGACTTTTGATCTTCAATAAGGATAAAAACATCACAATCTCTGCAATGGAAGTTTCTGATTGATAGATACAGTTGTATGCATATGTTTAAATACATTGAAATAATTTACATAAATAGAAAAAGAGAAGTTGTTACCATTTCAAATTGCTAAAACCAAAGTTCCTTGTAGCATTGGCCTCCACCCTTCGAAGTAAATGTCATGGTGGGGCTCATGGCCTGCTTCACCTATTCCAACTCTATGCGGGCATGCATTGGAATGTAATGTTTCATGCTACATAGAGACAAATTTTAATTGATTCCCCCTTTAAAACTTTTTATATTTATCTGAAGGTTCATGGAGAGTTGGCAGTTTGAGTATTAAAACGTGCTCTTTTAAGTATACGCAACAATACCCACCTACGCAATGACTCCCCCCCCCCTTTCATGATAATTGATACGCAAATACACATCACTAAACATAATTTCATAAGAAATGAAGCGAATCAACTTAGTTAAATCCAGTTTTGTCGCCATGCGGTATTATTTTCTCTGCAACTGGGACATATAAAATATAGTTTTTTATACTTTTAATCGATTAGCTTCTCAGAATTATACATTTATTGAAAATTCGTTCTCTTTGAGGCAAAGTCATAATTTGGTGCAAGGAAATGGCAGAAAACAACACTTCTCCATTGCAAAATGTTTCTTGGTCAATTAAAATGGAAGTTATAAATTACGTTCGAATGAGCACTTTTCCAATTTTCTAGGACCTTTGCTGTGATACAATCATCCCTGGAAAAAAAATAATTAAACGTGCTTCAACGATCTTTGTTCTGTAAGAACAAAATGCGAAATTCCTCATTTTGAAGGTTTGAGCTTAGAACCTCTGCGGTAGGGCTCTCTGATGTGATGAATCTCACAAAGCGATTTTCACTATGATCGCTTGCTTTTACTACCACCCCTGGTCAAAAATAGAGGAAAAAAAATACACCCATGATCTTTTTGCAGGAACAAAAAATACAAAATTCTATATTTTGTAGATTTGAGCATAAAACTTCAATGGTAGGGTTCTCTTATATGATCAATCTAATAAATTGATTTTCATCAAGATTGTTTGCTTTTTTGTGGGTGCTTCCCCCGTTTTTCGAAAATCTGGTAAATTTTCAGATTCATAGCTTTTGTTGAGCGACAATAAACTGAATGAATTTTACGTATTTAGAATCAGCATTAAAGGCCATTTCTTTTGATGTGTCAATTGTCATCAAAGTTTTGTTTTTAGTTTTGGTGAATATCTGCCTTGCTCCTTACTTGCAATTTGTTATTACGAACTTATAAGATTTTCTTGTGATAAACAATTTCTTTTGAACCTGTTCATTTTATTCAGTTGAACTTGAATATCAAAAGAAAGATGGTTTCAATAGTACAGCTGGATTATAAGTTTAAATACTAATTTTTCTGTCGCCATTCAGTATTTTTTTCAAGTGTCTAAAGGTATACGGGATTTCAGTTTGAGGGGAAGACTTTATCGTTTTTTAAAGAGACTTTTTTTTCACTTGGCCAATATAAAATTAAAACAAAGTGTATATGCAGTCAGGGTGACTTTTGGGTATGGGTCCTTAGAAATGTGAAGATCTTTGCAAAACTCCACGTTGACAGCTATTGAGATCTCGGAAATTTGCTGACTAAAGGAAAGGCAGATAAATGAAGCTTCCAGAAATAAAATCAGAGCTTATAATATCACCTTGGAAGCTGTTTTAAGTTCATATCTCCAAATTTCCTGTAACCAATTCTAAGGCATTGGAAATTACATAAACGCAATTCCACACCTGTCGTAATCTTGAGAAACAACCAATCTTTTCGTAATTTCGGTTTGAGTCTGATTTGCTTTTACTCTAGGTTTTGAAAATAGTGGATTAAGATTAAATACAGAATAATGAACAATAATTAATTAATTGTCGACTAAATGAATTGATCCCTTTGCCAAAAATTTTCGCTGTTTAAAATTTACTAAGTTGTGTTTCATTTTGCATGTATCCTAAGTATATTCCTCTATCCCTCCACCAACGACTGCTATTCTGGTGTCTGCCTCCCCTGGAAAATTTTCTGGGGGTACCCTTGTTTTATACATGCTACTATTATTACAACGTCTACTGCTACTACTAGTACTATTTCGACTGCTTATACTATTATAGTTACTATTGAACTAAATCAGAATAGTTTATCTGCATCCAGATTGTCAAAATAAAATTGGTGGGATACGGAAGAACTGACTAGGGTATAAAGTAGGAACTTCCAGGGAAATTTTATGCTGTTTTTGAATTAACTCAAAAGGAACTATGTCCAAGCTGATTATCAATAGGACGCTACAGCCATACCTCAAGAATGGCTGAGGGTATTAAGTTAAAACTTTCAGGGCTACTACTATTATTGCTTCTAATATCACTAGTGAACAAAACCAAAAGGGTAAAAGGTCGTCTAGATTGTCAGAATAGCATAAAAACAACATCTTAGTAACAGAATAAGGTATTAAATTTTATTTTTGAGGGACGGATGAGGGGAAGAAAAACCAAATCAAGAAGTACGATGTGTACCAGATTGTCAAAGAAGTGTATATGCAATACCCGAGTAAAAGCTAGGAATGTTACATGCATGCTATTCAAAATTTTGAACTAAATCAAAATACCTTATGTGCATTCAAGTTTTTCATAAACATTTAATTGCGATATCTTAGGAACTGATAATTAAAATGAAACTTCCAAGGCATATTGAGGGGAATGTTTAATTAAGTATGGCTGTTAATAGGGAGAATCTCAAAATATTGAGAGGCTAAACGCATTAAGGTGAAAATTTAAGGGGATGTTTGGTTATATTTTGGATAAAGGGCACTATATACATGCAGGTTGTCAAAAGAGCGTATCAGTAATATCACAAGAATGGCTGAAGATATCAAAGTGAACATTTCAGGACTAATAAAACTACCGTCACTACTTCTACTGTTACTATTACTGCTACTACTGCTACAATTACTACTTACACTACAACTAATACTGTCGCTGCAACTGCGACTATTTACAACTGTGACTGCTTGCGTTTGTGACTACTTGTAACTAGGAAAACTTGTGACAGTGACTCCTACTATTACTATTACTACTTACTACTACTACTACTACTAACTACTACTACTACTACTACTACTACTACTACTACTACTACTATTACTACTACTACTACTACTACTACTACTACTACTACTACTACTACTACTACTACTACTGCTACTGCCAATACTACTACTACTACTACTACTATTACTACTTACTACTACTACTACTACTACTACTACTACTACTACTACTACTACTACTACTACTACTACTACTACTACTACCACTACCACTAGGCTACTGCTATTAAACTAAATCAAAGGAATTTAAGCGCATCCAGGTTCTCAAAATGAGGCAGAAGCAAAAGCTCAGGAAAGAAATGGGGTTTTAAACTTTAAGAGAAATGGAGGCGGGAAGGGTGTAAAAATAAATAAAAAAAAGTACGTGTGATCAGATTGCTCAAACAGAGCCTTTGCAACATCCCAGAAAAAAAATCTGGGTATTACGTCGAACCTTCAGAGTATGTTTTTGGGTATGTTGAACTAAACTAAAACTCACTATGTGATCCAGTTTTGTTCATATTCCATACCCGTGATATTTCGGGATTGGCTAAGGACATTAAGTTAATGTTTTCAGGACTTGCTGAGTGAGAATTTCAACTAAATCTAAATTCACTAGGGTCATACAAAGTTGTCAAAGGATTGTATCTGCAATATCTCAGGAAACGTTAGAAGAATTAAGTTAAAACTTCCAGGGCATGCGGAGAGGGATAGTTACTTAAAATTTGTCTATACTCAAGGTTTTGACATACTGGGGGCTCAAATTCCGTTAGTCCAGTAGAACCCCGATCATGATGCACATTTTTAAACCATATGTTTGAATTTTTCCCGTCACCCATTAATCCATAGCATTTTATTCCAAGTATTATCAAAAAAAAAAAAAAAAAAAAAAAAAAAAAAAAAAAAAAAAATCCAAAATTTCGTCCAACGTGTAAATAGTAAGACAAAACCTAGATTATTATAGAGAAAATTAAAAGATTTAATTGTTTTCTTAACCGATGGAAAAAATTATGTCTATTAAAACGAACAGAAAATAATTTCAAAACATTTTTTCCACAAAAGAAGTTTTCCAAGGAAAGGTAAAGATATACAGACCACCAAAGATGAGCGGTAATAAAGTCAAATAATTTTTCAAGCATAAAACAACGAAACTATCAAAATTAATAAATAAATAAAACCCGAAACCAATAGAAATTGCAATATATAGCCAAGTCAAAATCAAAACGAACATGGCAGAGGGTGGAGTAAGAGTAGTAGGGCGGAAGCTACATTAATTTTTTTTTCTGTAATTTTGGTTAAGATCGTGATTTTTCCTTGTTTTCTTTGATATGAAAGATAAGAATACATAGCTCGAAATGAGAAATTTTTCAGTAAATTGCAAATTATGCTCCTGTCTTTAGATGGCACAGAGGGGGGGGGGGTTCCCGCCATACTTCTATTAGTTTTTGCTTCTCTGGAGTTTGATTTTGTAATTTATTGTAATTTCTGTTCGTTTTGAGGTTCAATTGCTGATTAACAGTGATTTATGTTATTCATAAGCTTGAAATTTTGTTTGATTTTGTTTAATGCTTATCTTTGGCTTGCTGCAGCCCTTTGCATTTTTCGGAAAACTTCTTTTGTGGAAAAAGGTATCCAAAATAATTCTATAAAAACTAATTCCTCTTGATTTTATTGGTTTACCTTGGAGTGTACCTACTGTGGTGTGTGCTTATATTTTTTTATCTGAAGGGCACTGATGGATATTAAAAACAAAACCAGGGTATCAAGTTATACCGAAATTCAAAAGTAGTCTAATGTAGAATAATTTTATAACTAGTGGAGAAAAGAAAAAACACAGATTATTCTGTGCGAGCCAAGGTCGACAGCTCTTTAACCCCATTTCCCAGGTACAACCATACGCACTGATGCAGCGATTAATTCTCTTTTGCACTTTCTCCACAGAGTTTTTTTTTCAAGTTCTTTTACAATTTTCTTCATAGTTATTTTAGTTGTTTCAGTATCTTCAATTTTGATTACAGGTTGCAATATGTTCATGAAGAATATTTTCAAACTGGAGAGAGAATTTTGATACATTTTTAAAAGACGGGTCTTGATGGCAATAACCTACGACCGCCCCTGACTCATTTAAATGGGTCAATCTTGGTCAAATTAGCATGTAAGACTCAAGAAAAGCAAGAATTTAAACGTCTAAGCAATATATAGTTTTGTAATAAATCTTAGAAACTTAAGTACGTTTACTGGTTTTATGATGGTTTTCTTTCAAATAACACTATGGTACTTTAAAAAAAAAAACAGAAAAAATGTATAGTTATAGTAGTTGTTTCGGTATCTTCAGTTTTGATTACGGGCTGCAACATGTCCAGGCAGAATATTTTCAAACTGGAGGGAGAATTTTGATACATTTTTAAAAAACGGGTCTTGATGGTAATAACCTCTGACCACTCCTGACTAATCTAAATTGGTCAGTCTTGGTCACATTAGCATGTAGGACTCGAGAAAAGCAAGAATGATAACGTCTAAGTAATATATAGTTTTGTAAATAAATCTTAGACATTAAAACACGTTTACTGACTTTATGATAGTTTTTCTTTCAAATAACACTATGGTGCTCTAAAAAAATAAAAAAAAAAATGGGGAAATGATCTCCTAAATTCCTTTTCTGCCTCCAATAACCAACAAACAGCAACACATTGAATTTCGTTTATTTTCCTAGATCCTACATTTATATATATATATATATATATATATATATATAATATATATATATATATATATATATATATATATATATATATATATATATATATATATATTATATATATATATATATATATATATATATATATATATATATATATATATTTTAAGAGTAAGTCAAAAAGCTCCAATCAAAGTCTAATGAAACATTACAAGACCAGAAGATTGCAAAGTTAGCATTCAAGATTTCTTCTTCAGCAGATCTTACATACAGAAAACACAATATAATTATTAAAGTCCAATTCAACATTTGTTTCTCAGAATAATCCTGTGTTTAAAATTGTCAAATCTGGTTGACCATAACCTCCATAACCTAAGTTCGAATAAGAATTGTATCCACCAAGACCACCATATCCTCCATATCCTCCATATCCTCCGTATCCACCATAACCAGGTGTCAAGGCGGATCCTAATCCTCCAAGAAGACCACCTGGAATGAAATAACTTTCATTTTAACTTCGGATCAGACCTGTCCAAGTTGTGGTCCATGGGCAATGCATTAAAACATTATTAAAACATCCGGAATTTTCCTACATTAGTGATAGTGATATATTTAATTAAAAAAAAGTTTAAATACAAAAATCAATATGATTCACCCAAAACCAAACGGTTGACGTGGGGTGAAACAGGTAAAAAAAAAATAATACATACATGTAACATCATTCAAATAAACTATAATAAGAAAGAAAGATAAAAAGAGAGAAAAGAAAATAAATAAAAAAATAAATAAAGAATAATAATAATAGTACAGGGACAGCAACTACATACCATATTCATGTTGTGGGGTCGCACTCACAAACCAACAAGCAATTACAACTTAATTTAAATTAAATCAAATCAAGTCACCTCCAAAACAAACAAAACTAGAATTCATACTTACTTAATAATTTTTCTTTTAATTTTGCTTTAAAAACACTAGAATTTTCTAGTTTCTTCATATCATTATCCAAATTATTCGATAAATTTATACCCTTATATTAAAGTCACACTATTTTAAAAGATTAATTTTTTTTGTCAGGGGAAGACACCTTATGTGACTATCTAATCTTAACTTTTCGAGGGTGTCATCTGCCCCAATTATGACCAAACTATGTTGTTGAAGTCTGAATAACCCTCCTGGCAGCATTTCACAATGCAGAAGATATAGCTAAATGGTAATTGCAAGTGTTTCAGTGGCAAGATTTCAAACATTTAAACTGAAAATTACTTCTTAATTCAAATAAAAATAAACGAGTCCTATATTCCAAGAGGCAATATGATTAAAAATGTGTAACTTTTTATTAATTTTCTCTAATGTTAGAGTGTTACTTACAATAGTAATAAGCTAAATAAAGGTCAGACGGTTGATCCAAACTAAAAACTACCAGAAATTACCATCAGGGAACAATCTAGCCGAAAACGAACAGAAATTAAAATGCATAATCAAGTCAAAAATTAAACAAACAGGCCGTCATCCCTGTAAAATCTCTATATACACGAGCGTCATTTTTAATTTAATGAAAACGATTTTACTTAGAGCAGTGTGTTTTCTATTATTCATAGCAACAACAAACAACGAAATAGTCGCACGATCGTGGTCAATCATGGCACAATCGTGGTCAATCATGGCACAATCGTGGTCAACAAAATAGTGGTCTAAAACTAAAAGATACGGTAGAAAAGAGTAAGGCAAAAGAGCAAGTCCCCCCATTTTTTCAAACCCTCTGTAAGGTTTGAGTGTCATTTGAGGTATACTGAAAACAGTATATATGTCTAACAGTGTGGTTTTACTTGACAAAATTTCAACAACAATAAAATAGAATCATGATGAAAATCAAGACTACAGGAAAGAAAAACATATTTCTTAGAATAGTTTTACTATTCTAGAAACTTTCTTAGAAAAGTTTGCAACTTTCAATATGATGTTACAAATATAGAAGAAATTTTTTTTTCGAACTTCTCCTTTAGATTATATCTCATTAAAAAACAGAAAATTCATACCTCTTAAGCTTAACATTAATGAGTTTTGAAGCAATCTTATTTAGTTCGTTTAAGTAATATTTCTGATTGAATAAACAATAAATGGTATAACTATTGACCTTCTATACATTTGAAAGGAATATTTTACAAGGAAGAAAGTAAGTGTAGTAATTTAGTGGAGATTAGGCTAATGAAACTGAATTAATTGTTTGTAATATTATGTTGTTAGTTTTTGGAATTCTCAAGAACTTTTTATTTCTCAATATTATGATGATAAAAGAGAAATTGTTTCAAATACATTTTTAATGCTCTGGCATTTAAAGATTATATTGGGGGGGGGGGCACTTTTATTTTTGATAATTTCTGCTCGTTTTCAGTTTATATTGATTATTTGTTTTAATTTTTGTGGGGTTTAGGATTCGTCAAATCATCAATAGTAGCATCTGTGATCTTTGCATTTGAGGTTATTATTTTTTTTATCTCTTTGATTTTGGCATTATAGACTCATTCATAGTCATTTCTGTCAATTTGGGTTTGATTTAGTTATTCAGAGTAATTTATGCTAGTTTTTTAAGTTCGAATTATTACATTATTTTATTTCTGCTTCTTTATGGTTTCGGTAGGGCTCTCAAATTTTCTTCTGAAAATAATTTTGGAGGGTATTTTTTAATTTAATTTCTGCTCTATTTTAATTGACATGGTTTGTTTACTGACTGTCTTAAATGCGAACTTTATTTTTAAAAAAAATTTGACAGATCAACAACAAATCACCCGAGGCAAGACATTAAAGTACATTAAAAATCAGAGTTAAATTGGTGAATTTTTTTTACCACTTTTAACGATCTGTCTAGTAAATATTAAATAAGAAAAACATTCTTTTTAACTTAATGAAAGGAGCAGCATTAAAACTGAAAACGAAAAGAAATTATTCCGTACATGAATGATTGACCCTTCCGCTCCTTACGCTAAATCTGTTAGCACTTTTAAAAAAAAGCTACCTACACTAATTAAACGGCCCAGTTTTTCAGTAGCCGTTCTTAAAAAATTGGGACAAACCGTCAAACTTTCGCTTTTCAAACGTTTTTCATACATTAACACGAACTGTTTGATAAACATATTGACTATATCTTGACATGTGCCATATTATTTCTATATTGTTAGCCACATATTTTTCTACAGCAGAGCAAAAAGAAAACGTTAAAAGACAAACTCAGAATGGGAAAACTCTTATAAATTGTATCTAACAAAAACCACCACGAGAAAGTGTGTCTTAAAACTCCTGTTATTTGTGTACAATATCTCATGGATTCTAGAAGTAACTTGAGATCCATTGTTCGGAAGGTTTCCTAACATTAATTTATTAAAATGTCAACTCGCAAGTTTCAATAATTGAACTTGGGCGAATAAAAACTCAACGTTTAAACTTCGCAGTTTCAATATTTGAACTAGGATTCTGCTATAGGGTGTGCTCGCGGGATTTGTTTGCTCTGAAATGAAAATTAACATAACTTTATAACAAAACACAAAAGTACAGATGCCAAAAAGTTTTGGAAAATCATTAAAGAGTTTCTTACTTCCTCTAAACCATCGTGATAAGCAATCGGCTTGGCCATGTTTTGACTTCGTTGCAAAATAATAATTTTTGCAGATGACATAAAGCCTATTAAACTTTATATTGACTAAAAAGTCATTTAAAAGGACTATTATTGAAAGGCTATTCAACCAGGGTTTAACGCAGAGTTGGAAAATTTGACTTCATATCGGCCCAGAAAAATTATTATCAACCAGTAGATCTATTTTCTTCAGAATATTTTATCTTTAAGGCTGTTTTATGAATAGACTAACAATTTCATTTATTAAAATTGAACATTTCCATCAAATCTCTTCCCTGTTATGAAGTCAATGTCATACCCATGGTAGTTTTGCAACTGTAGACTAAGGAATTATACTATAAAAGCTTTACACACATCACAAGTCATCACTTCAGTGTTATTGTGGCGGAAGTAGATAACGTAAACGAAATGCCCATGTTTAAAAAGGCAAAGTTTCTATTTTATTTTTATTTAACTTCCAGCGGAGAGGAATCAAAGGGTATTCCTCTCCACCTGAATTTTCTCCAAAAGGCAAATATTCTCCACCTGATCCAGTGTTAGAAACCCGCTATGAATCACTGCAAGTGGATAGTCTTGTTGATACTGAATCAGATTTTGGTTTTGTAGTTACGGCCTCTAATATTTGAAGTGCTATTATTCACCTTCGAAAATAGTTCTCGCGTCGTTATGATCAGTTATGTGATTTTCATTTATTACATGCAAGTGATAAGCTGCTGCAGCATCTACATTTGTTTTACCAAATCATTTTTTAATTCTGGTATTATCCACGATTCTTTTTGTGTCGGTACAATGACTCGTGTTCCGAAAAAAAGATAAAGATAGCCGGCAATGTTGTTCCTATATGCCTATAACAGTTTCTTCTGTTCTGTGTAAATTGCTGGAGTTACTAGTGATTAAGGACATAAATAAGGCTTGTTCAACTCCGGACAACCAGTTTGGATTTAAGGAAGGCTATAGTCGAGAACACGTGCATTATATACTTGCCAACGTTCTAATGGATATAGAGAGCAGTGGCGAGTTTCTCGTCCTTGCGGCTCATGATGTCTCTCGTGCTTTCGATTCTAGTGTGCATTCTCATTTGCTGTATACTGCGCAGCAGCGAAGTCTCAATCGTTCAGTTGTGCGGCTATTTAAAAATCTGTTTGCGAGATTATCTGTTGTCGTGAAAGTACCTACTCGTCATGGTTATGTAATGTGCAAAGCGGTAATTCGAGTTTGGAAAGGAATCCGCCAGGGTGGTGTAACTTCTCCACCATTGTATAATAATATTGTGGTTGCACACCAGAAAAAGGCTAGAATTAATTTTGTTTTAAAGGTTTGAACCTTTCTATACTTAATTACCCTGACGACATCCTGAATTAAAGTAGAACTGTATCGTTGAGGAGAATTTTTCTGTGCTTAGTTGGGAATATGCCGAAATTGGTCTCAATTTTAATGCTTCGAAGAGCGAGGTCCTTATTTTCGGCAAAGCTGTTGGTGATGTTGGATGCGTACAATTAGGAAATTAGAGTGTTCAGTTATCTGCTTGTATTAAGTATCTCGGTCTTCCGGTAGCGGATAGTGTAAAAACGACAAGGGCTCTCCTTATCTCTCATCTAAGTGAGAAACTTAGAAAAGCGTTTGGTGTGCTAGTTTGCTGTAAAGCTTGCTACGGCAGGCGTTTTCTCACCCGTTTCTGCAACGCTTTTGCGATGCCTCATGTCCTCGTATTCGCTACATTTTGGAATGTGTTTACGGCAACTGATAAAAAGACTATTAGATCCGCATATTTTCGTTTCACGAAATTTCCCTTGTGTATACCCCTATGGGCTAGAAACAAAAGACTGGTGTCAGCCTATGGGTTAACTGAGCCACTAACCGTGGCTGAGCAGCGTCGCAGTCGCTATTTTTCTTGGCTTGATAGGACAAACAGCCTCCATCCTGCTATGTGTTAGTAGAAATATTTGAATCTATTCACGGTAGTATAGTTTTATTTGTGAGTGTGTTCTTCTTTCTTTTTTTTTGTCTTCATCTACTCCATATTGAACCCTTTGCGTTTTTTGGGCAATAAAGACATTGATTGATTGATTGGTATGTGAATTGGACTTTATGTAGCGATGTTGGCTCATTTGTGGTAACAAATTACAAGTTAAGAACAGCCCGTACTAATAATAACCAAAACTCTCGGTAGCGAAAGTTAGGACACATATATGGATTAATTTTTTTTTTCATTTCTTGTTGATTCCAAACAAGTAATTTTTAAGTTTAAAGTGACCCATTAGAAGTATTAGCAAAAGTCTTGTTGCATTTTTTTTTTTTTTTTTTTTTTTTTTTTTTTTTACAAAGGAACAAAACAGTCAAGTACCAAGCAACCAACAACGTCCCAACCAAAATTCTAAGGCCATGTTTTGCTTTTTTCGCCAGAGATGGTCGTATCAAAACAGTGGCCGTAAAATTGTTGATGGGATTTCTTCTGAAAGAAAATCGCAAACTTTACTGCAGTTTTTCTGAGCTGAAAAGATCATATGGTAAATATAACCTCTTCTGTGCCATTTTTCATCCCCAGGGCCCGCTAGAGCTGAAAATTGCGTCGCATTAAAAAATAACGGTAGTCTTTTTAAACAGAAAGGTCAAAATATAAAAACAAAATATACTTTTTCGAATGTAGTTCAAAATTTACAGTCCCCAGGGTAAGGACCCAGAGTTGTGAAGGATTGATCATCTTATTTAGAAGATTTCATAAATAAATCGTCTAGAAAGGTAGGCTTGTTTATTTTGGGTTCTTTGAAAGACATTTCGGAGAAACGAGCCAAGCTTATGGAAATGACTAATTCCAAACAAAATAAAACCAAAAGTGAATTAGACAAGCAAAGCAAGAATCTTACATGCTTTCGAAATTTTGATCAGACATAAATGTTATCCGAAACAATTGTAGTACCCATAGGGTTTTCTAATTTATGCAAATAAGCAAATTATGCAGGCGCCGTATTCCTGGTCCTGGGGCTTAATAACAAACTTTGGGAGAAGGGTGAATATATTGAGTCGATATAGATTAAACACGAGGGGAGCTGTAGTCTTGTATGGTTGATGAAATATATGCCCTCCTCCCCCTATATCCCCCAAAACAATGGTAAAGATAATTGTTCAAATTGAACGGGTCGTCATAGTATATCGGAAGGAACTTTGTGTCACATGATAAGAAAATAACTGAATATTAAATTATAAAAGAGCTTAAATTAGATTTAAAGCAGTAAAAACTTTTAAACAAGCTAGTAACAATTTTAATCATAATAAGATGCATCTTATGCTAGTGAAGTGGATGCTTTAGTTCATTCAAAAGACAATAAGTTTTTACTATGGAAAGTAGAAATTGACACTAAAACTAAGAAAGAACAGAAGTTATTTCGTATATAAGGGAGGTTTCCCCCTCCTCATCCCTCTGCACTTAACACTAATATTTTATGGTGCTTTAAAAATTAGTATTATTCAAATTTAAAGGGCCTTGTGTTTGAACAGCCGTTCTTAAAGAATTGAACAAAAATTGAAACTTTAGCGTAAATAGATGGGAGTAGAGGAGGGGGCAGCTCCCCCTACTTTCATTTAAAATTGCTTGTTTTTTTTTTATTTAATATATGGTCGTGCTTAATAGAATACTCTATGCTACTGTTAATGTGAAGAAGGCTAATGAATCCTCAGACCTGACCTTTTAAATCAAAAAGTAACTTTAATACAGCTAGGCTTCGAGATAAGAGCTTATTTATTTGCTTTTAAAACCAAAGGATAATTTTCTTAAATAAGATATTTTATTTTTTTATATTTTAATATATTTAGTTGTTGAATTCACTGTAATCAAAATTTTGTTTTTTAGAGTTGCAGTTTATTTTGACAAGTGTCACTCTTTACTTACAGCTTGCTTCTACGAGATGGCTATGCAAGGCTAACTTAATTCTGAAGGAGGCTGGTACTCCCTCTTTCGAGCCTAATTTTTTACAGTCAAGTTTAACAGTCGTATTACAATGCTTTGAGAATGGTGATCATACATTAAAATAAATACGATGGGGTGGGGGAGGGGGCTCTGAGTTATCAAATGTATAAAATGCCTCAAGTGTGAAGTTACCCACCAAAAACTACGTGCCTAGGAACATTTGACTGATTTTTGAAAATGGGAAAAACACCCTAAAATGCAAGTGATCTTAAAGAAAATCGTCAAAAAGGGCTCATTTAATTGGAAATTCAAAGGGCTAGTGTCCTTTTTAATAGTCGAAAGTGATAGGAGGGTAAATAACCCCCCTCTCATGCCAACCATTTTACCAAACACATGCAATCAAAATTTTGAGATATGCATTTTGTTCAACGTAGTTGAAAGTTTTGGAAATTAGGTCTTTGAGGATGATAACCCCCTCAGAGCTCTAAGGGCAAGGGTTTTAAGTTATACCCTGGGGGCATATAGGGTTTTTATAGAAAACGTTGTTGTAGAAACTTAAAAAAGGGCTAATTTGATTGGAAATTGAGAGAGCTAGTGCTCTTTTTAATAGTCGAAAGTGATTGAAGGGCAGCTAACCCCCTTCTCACGCCCACCATTTTCCCAAACACATCCAATCAAAATTTTGAGATAGCCATTTTTTTTCAACGTAGTTGAGAGTTAAACAAATTAGGCCTTTAAGGATGACAATCCCCCACAGCCCTCAGGGAAAGGGTTGTAAATTATACCCTGGGGGCATATAAGGTTCTTACAGAAAACGTTGTTGTAGAAACTTAAAAAAGGGCTAATTTGATTGGAAATTGAGAGAGCTAGTGCTCTTTTTAATAGTCGAAAGTGATTGAAGGGCAAACCCCCCCCCCCCCCTATCACGCCCACCATTTCTCCAAACACATCCAATTAAACTTTTGAGATAACCATTTTGTTCAACGTAGTTTAAAGTTCTGTAAATTAGTTCTTTGAAGAGGACAGCCCCCTCCCCCACAGCCCTCAGCGTAAGAGTTGTAAGTTATGCACTGGGGGTATATAAGGTTCCTATATAAAGTGTTGTCTTAGAAAAATTCCAAAAGGTCTCATTCGATTGGAAATTGAAAAAGGTAGTGCCCTTTTTTAAGTCAAAAATTATTGGAGGGCAACTAACCACTCCTCATGTCCACCATTTCCCCGAACACATTCAATCAAAATTTTGAGATGGCCATTTTGTTCAACGTAGTTCAAAGGTCCAGAAATTGTTTCTTTGAGGATGACCACCCCCCACAGCCCCCACGGCAAAGGTTGTAGGTTATTCCCTTGGGGCATATAAGGTTTTTATAGAAAGCGTTGTCGTAGAAACTTCAAAAAGGACTCATTCAATTGGGAGTTAAGAGGGCTAGTACCCTTATTTAGTAAAAAGCGATTGGAGGGCAAATGCCCCCCTCCACGCCCATCATTTCCCCAAATCCTTCCGATCAACAAGTTGATATAGCCATTTTAGTGAACGTAGTTGAATGGTCTGGAAATTATGTTTTTTTAGTATGACAACCCCCCCCCAGCCCTCAGGGCTAAGATTGTAAGTTATGCCCTCGGGGCATATAATGTTTTTCATAGAAAGCGTAGTCATAAAAACTTCAAAAATGGGTTACTGGATTGGAAATTGAGAGGGCCATTGTATAGTCGAAAGTAATCGGAGGGAGAATTACCCCCACCCATGCTCATCATTTCCCCAAACATTTCCGATCAACATTTTGATGTGGCCATTTTATTCAACGTAGTTGAAAGGTCTAGAAATTATGTCTTTGAGGACGATAACGCTCCCCCCATATCCCTCAGGACAAGAGTCCTAAGTTATGCCCTTGGGGTATATAAGGTTTTTATAGAAAGTTTTTTTTCGTAGAAGCTTCAAAAGGCAGCATTCGATTGGAAATTGAGAGGACTAGTGCCTTTTTCATTAGTCAAAAGTGATCAGAGGGCAAATGCCCCCCCCCCTCCCATGCCCATCATTTACCCAAACACTTACAATCAAAATTTTGAGATAGCCATTTTGTTCAGCGTATCAGAAAAGTTTGGAAATTATGTTGTTGAGGATAAATATCCCGCTAGCCCTCAGGGCAAGGGTTGTAAGTTATGTCCTGGGGACATATAAGGTTTTTATAGAAAGCGAGGTCATATAAACTTCGGAGGGGGCTCATTGGATTGGTAATCATACGCTCTAGTGCTCTTTTTAAGAGTCAAATTGATCGGAGGGTAGCTAACCTCTCCTCTCCACACACACACACGTTGTATTGTCCCGAAATGCATCTAATAGAAAATTTTTAGATAGCCATTCCATTGAAAATAGTCTAAATACCATATAGCAAGGCTTTTGGGGTTGAAACAAACCCCGAAATTAGGGGCAAGGGTTGTAAGTTATGCCCAGGGGGTATTTAAGGTTTTTATGTAAGGGATGGTTGTTTAACTTTAGAAGAGGTTCAGTCTTTCTCCCTGAAAAAGACTATGTCAATATGAAACGAACAGAAATTAATTAGAAAAAACTTTTTCCACAAAATAAGTTTTTCAAAAAAAAGTAAAGAACTTTATTAAACCAAAAATGAACAAAATTATGATCAAATAGTGTACCAAGCATACAACTACCACAAATCAGTATCAATAAATAAATGAAACCAAAAACAAACAGAAATTAAAATAAATAACAGAGTCAAACTCAAAACGAGCAGAAATTAATATGAGTGGGGTTCTAAACCCCTATGCTTTCTAAAAGCCAGAATATAATAAGTGCTTTACTGAAAAATTCTTTTAAATGTTTTCATTTTTGAACTTTAAGAAATAAAAAATTATTTACGATTTTAAGCAATAAATATCAGCATATGTATATTATTCTGGCAATGCACATTTTTTCAGTAAATTCATTTGATTTTTTTCAGTAAAGTACAAAATTATATTCTGGCTTTTAGAAAGCATGGGATTTATAACCCTACTCATAATAATTTCTGCTCGTTTTGAGTTTGACTCTGTTATCTATTTTAATTTCTGTTTTGTTTTGGTTTTCATTTATTTATTGTTACTGATTTGTGGTAGTTGTATGCTTGGTAGATTATTTGATTCGATTTTTTGTTCCTTTTTGGTTTAATGGAGTTATTTACTTTTTTAAAAACTTATTTCTTGGAAAAACTTTTTCTAATAATTAAAAATAAAGAATGAAGAGATGGTAAATGTATAATATCAGACCTACTTACCACCAAGGTGTCGACTATATCTCACATTTTCATTCGCTGATGTACGCTGTACAGGAACAGCATAGCAAACTAAAAATAAAGGGAAAATATCTGTGACCTAAGGTGGTATAATCATTTTAATTAAAATTTTATTATATAAGCTACAAGCTGTAGTTTACTTGTCTATGGCATAACAAAAGAGAAAAAATAAATAAATAGAAATAAAGAACACATAAGCCTAGAAAAAGTAGACCTGCCTTTTCTGGCTAGACAATCACAAACTATAATCAAGATTCAATCCCAAGAAATAACAAAACAAGAATTATTTTTCTCTGTTGAATCTCAATTTTCAAGTCATGTTAACTAGATATTATACGAATTGAGTAAATTCAATACAGTGATAACCTTTTCAGAAATATTTTTAAACGGGTTGCAGAGCAATACAAAGCTACTGCTTTCGTAGTTTTTATTTATTTATTCGATCAGCGGTCAATAGCTAGAAAACTGTAAAGTATTATATAAATTATCAGAAATAATGAGAGAAATTATATAAATCAATAGAAGTTTCGAATAGAGATGTGTCCAAGGTCAAAAAACAACAAACTCCACTCTGAGACTAGAATTTAGCAATAACATAAAAAGGTATAATTACTTGTAAACAGAAGGGGAAAAAATGTTTTTATTTATCCCGTTTGGTACTCCTTAGAGCCTATAGAGCGGGTCTAATGTTTGCAATTATGTTTAAGCTTTGGGTGTACTTTGAGTTCAATTTTGTTTAGTGTTGAGCTTTATCATTGAGATTTCTTTGAATCACTGGGTTTTACGAGTTATCACCGAGGGCTGATTTTGAAATGAGACTTAATGCAAGTTTAGGACTTATATTTGATGTTTTTTTTTTTATATAGAATGACAAAATGAAAGAATATCACGCTCTATGTGGGGGATTGTTCATTTTAAGATTAGGTAACACATAACATTATTTTGTAATATATAATCATTTAGAGAAAGTAGACAGAAAGTAATTTAGAAAATCAACTAATTTAGCACTTTGGAAAAAATATAATGTACCAGAAACTAAATTAGATTAAACTTTGCAGCATGCCTGGCTTTTGGAGGTATAATGTTTTAATTATTAATCTTAAAAATATACTTCCAAAATGCTTCTGAACTTTCACAGTCCATCTATTTTCAAAAATTTTAGAAGAAAATATACCTGCTATAATCAGTAAAACTAAGAAAGATACACTTGTGTTCATTTTTGCTACTGAATGCTCTCATCGTGTTCGACTTGTTTTTAATATATTTTCATATGTAATGCAATAGCTGGAGAAAAACATTTTGAAACGTGGTGCAATAGCTGGAAAAACAAAGAATTAAGAAATAGCTTACAACTGTAGCATTCAAGTCATGTAAGGCTTTAATTACCATTCATAGAGTGTTTATTCTCAAAAGAAATATAGAAATACGTATTGTACAGACTGTTTCCAGTTTTTTCATCCATACTTTCCATATATTCAACTACAGTTTTTGCGTTTCTTCGATGCTTATTCTCAATTTTCAGAATTATTGTCGCTCTTATGCAAAATAATTAAATAGCCGCTTTGATGATATGCTTCAAACTTAATTCTGATAAGCTATAAATCATAATTTATAGGAGACCACTATGATGATTTCATATGCGATGACTTTCAAGATCCAAAACACCAAGCAAACTTTGTTTTCGTATAATCGTTTTCCAAATCACTTCTATAATTATAAATGTTTAAATAGTTCTTTAATAATCCTGAATGTAGCTAAAGTAAACTTATTTTTGTAATAAGCTTAGTTATGTTTGTTATATTAAATAAAAATATTAAATGTTTATTTGGCTAAACAACCTGAAAATGATGCTCAATTCTCTGATTGGCAGCAACAATTCTTAGTTAATTTGTTTATTTATTAACAAAAATATTGTTCAGCAGTGACTTATGAATGAGTTCACTTTGGCAACATGAATCACGAAACTAGATGCAAGGATATGAGACGAAACAGCTAAAAGAAAAAAAAAAACAAAAAAAAAACACAAAGATTTTGGACACTATACCAGTAAAAAAACTGAGTTTTAGTCGACAAACCTGCGCTGTAATATTTGTATTCAAGCCAATTACGTATGATGGTAGGCAATTTGGCTCCTCAGTAATCCTATAAACAGATGAATGTTGGCCATTTTCCTAAGACTTAAAGGGATGAATTTTATATAGAGGATGCTGTGTTACAGGATAATGGCTAAAATTGAGAATCAACATGAACATCATCCATCCTCTTAATAACTACACAAGTACAAATTAAATTTGCACGGTTCCTGTAAACTTAAAGGGAATGGGTTAAGAGATTTTGGAAATTTGGAAAATTAGAAAGATAGGGATTCGTCTTTGTGACACCTCGCTATATTTTAACAATTTATATTCCAGATGAAATTGAGAACGAGTGTAAGATGAGGACAAAAGTTTTAATGAATATAATAAAATTATGAGTATTTAATATCTTAAAGCGTCTTTCCAGAGACAAAAGGCAAAAATAACCATTTTTCACAGCTTTTAAAACATGTTTATAAAAATTCAAAAAAATATATTAACAGATACCCAAATCAGTCCAATTGGACTGAATCTTTTAATTGTAACTAAAAAAAGTCTTTGCAAAAAAAGAAATTTTTCGAAGAAAAGTAAAGAGCTACACTAAACCAAAGACGAGCAGAAATAAAGTCAAATAATAGTTCAAACTTAAAATGAACAGAAAGTATTATCAATGAACAAATTAGACCAAATACGAATAGAAGTTACACTGAATAATCATGTCAATCTAAAAAAATCATAAAAAACTAAGCCTTCCAAAGGCCAGAGCGTTATTAGCAATTTGCTGTAAACAATTTTTCTTTCGATCAGTGCATTTTAATTTGTCATAACAGCTTACAGTCTCGGAGTATTGCTAATGATGTTTGTACTTTTAATCATAAATAAAAATAATTGCTCTAAGAAATAATATCTCAAGGTTAATCAAGTTTTGCAAATTAGAGTGGTGCTACCTGTCCCCTTCCCTCCTTCTAAAAAAACTTTCAAACGGCTTGTATGTCACTTGTATTTCATTGAATACGATATGTATTTCGAAAACTTTGGTTTTATTTGTCAGAACATTGACCACAACGCCAAAAACATCATAATTATAGCCTAGATTGCTGAAAAGAACTTATGAGAGTAGACTAGTTGTTTAATGTTTAATAACAAGTTTCATTCTTAATGTAATGTATTCATATTAACGTTATAGAAGAGAAAACTTTTAAAACACATTTTGTAATTTCAGTAAAGCGCAAATAGCGCTCCAGCCTTTGGAAGACTTATGGGGCATTAGTTCCAATCCTTTTTATGGTGAATTTTGTCCTTTTAAAGCTTTACTTGATTATTCATTGTAATTTAGATTCGTTTTCCCTTTCTTTTAGTAAGTTCAGCTCGCATTAAGTTTAAATTACAGTATGACTTTATTTATGCTAGTATTTGGTTTAATATGGGTCTTTTCTTTTCTTTGTAACCTTACTTTTTGCAAAAATTCTTTTGAATTATTTTCTGTTCGTTTTTAATTGATATAGCTTTTTTTATTGGTTAAGAAAAAGAATATTTGTAAGTTTTTTTTTTAGTTTTTTTCTGCTTAAGAATTTCGATTTTGGCTAGCTATTGAATTTTGGATAAAATTATTGAATTAAGTTTTAGTAACATATTTAGTATGTAGTTTTTGGTGGATTGGGAGGAGGAATATTTTTTAAATGGATAGAAAATCTGAATTCCTTCTGGACTTCTATAGGGTTGAAGCCATCTTAGTAGTAGAGGCATTTAAGGTTCAAAGACATGCCCTCCCTGGATTTCAAAGACATGCCTTCCCTTTTTCCATAGGATTTTAAAGTCATGCCCTCCCTTTTCCCAATAGGATTCAAGCGCATGCCCTCTGAAGTCAGACGACAAACCCTAGCACCAGTACAGTGCCATCAGCTGTTTTACCAGTACAGTGCCGTTTTACTGGAGTGCTCTGACGTCGCGGCAGCTATAGGGAAATAGTATTGGATTTTAAAAACATGCCCTCTGACGTCAAGACACACCCTCACTGATTTTTGTGACATGTCCAGGGAAGGTTTCAATCCTTGGCCAGAATCCCACCCCTTACAAGAGTCCCACCTTGCCAAGACTCCCACCTTGGCAAGATTCCAACCCTGGCAAGATTCCAAGCGTATACCCTATTTCTAGGTTAAATTCCCAGGTTTTTCAATTACCTGGAATGTGGTCAGGATGATACACAAGTTCAATTAACAGGGGGAGCTCTTAAACCCTCGCACCCGCACAACGCAGTAACCTGTTCCATTAGAGGGAACACACTTGGTAAGACTCTATGACACACCACTGTGGGCTCCAATGACGTCATACAACTTACCACGTTTCAAAACCGTCAGGTCTAATATGCTTGACGTAACTTTATGTAACCCTACCACAGCAACACGTGAGGAAACCTCCGCTTGTAACGTAATGACATCTCAAACCTTACGTAATGATTATACAACACTGTCACGTAATACTTTTTTCAGCCGAAACCCCCAAAGCGGTTTTTCATTAACTTAATGGCGGCATACACTTTCTGTAATGTCAGCGCATTTTACGCATGCATTGCGCATCCATCACTGCCAGATAATACCATTTTGAATTTTTTCGTCCAAAAGCCTCAAGACATTTACTTTTTTCAGCGTTTCTTTTTTCGCTCGAAATACCTCACACATTTTCTTTTTTCTCTTTAGTATATGACCCCGCCAGAACTCAAAAGGTCATTCCCCCCAATGACACTGTGCCTTAACTGAAAAGACTAAATTGTTATTCACAGTATCTCGTATCTGGAACCATATTCTAAAATTACCCTATTGCATGACAGCTAAGGTTCCGTATTTCTGGCAAAAGCTAGAATGATGTATCATTCTCCCAATTTGACAAGCTCCAGGAGACATTTAGTCTCAAGATATTAATAAAGGGAAATGCATGTCTTACTTATGCTGAAGAATACATCTTAAAATCACAGACATTGTTTATAAAAGTTTTATTATTTCAAAAAAAATTGACAACTAATATTAAAAACAGAAAAATGCACTTAAAAAATACGATAAAAATAAAGGCTGGAAAAAGCGTTATTCCTCTTGTTTCTAATCAATGATACATTTTAGAAATGAATGTGCATTATACGGCATTCTCACCTCTGGAAAAGGAGATTCAATACCTGTATAGATTTATCGTAATTCTAAAACATATAACTTTTAGCTTTTTTGGCATTCCGTTGACTAGAATGATACTTTAATGCCACAATTTGCTTGAAAACCCCTGTACTAAAGAGACACAGTCTTTTAGGCTAAAATAAATGTCTATGTTATCGGTTTATTTTATAGGACTAGTAGTACCTTTTAGAAATGAATGCGCCTCATACAGCATTCCCATCTCTGAAACAGGAGATTTATTATCTGTATAGATTTATCGCAATTCTAAAACATTTAACTTTTAGCTTTTTCGGCATTCCGTTGACTAGAATGATACTTTTATGCCACAACTCGTTTCAAAACCCCATGTACAGAAGAGACACAGTCGTTTTTGGCTAAAATAAATGTCTCTGTTGTCAGTCTATTTTATAGCATGAGCAGTACCTTTTAGAAACGAATATGTTCCTTTTAGAAATTTATTGTAGTTCTAAAACATTTAACTTTTAGCTTTTTCGGCATTCCGTTGACTAGAATGATACTTTTATGCCACGACTCGTTTCAAAATCCCATGTACAGAAGAGACACAGTCGTTTTTGGCTAAAATAAATGTCTATGTTATCAGTTTATTTTATAGCATGAGCAGTACATTTTAGAAACGAATGTGTCTTATGTGGTAATGTGTTTTTATGGTATTAGAGGTGAAGTTGTTAGCGATACCTTAATTCTCCCTTTATAGGGGAGATAAACTATGGCCCTAAGGTAATTAAACTTTGGTAGCGTGACTTAGGCTATGACCTGACTAATGAGGCGTAGCAGCTGGATATATTCGAGGGACTAAATGTAGATTGTAGAGAGGTTAGCTATAATACAATATTTTTATTCAGTTAACATACGCTAGTACAGGTATTGATAATACATATATATTCTGTTAGGACTGGTTGTCCCAGGGAGACCACAAGCATCAGAAATCTACAATAATATATAATACAATGGGATACTCAGATACTTACAATAATCAGACAATATTCCAAGGTATTTCTTAATCAACGGACCAGAGATCAGTCCGGCATAAAGTTAGTATCAGGCAGCCCCTTCCCATAAAATGTATCTTTTATACATTTCCTCAACCACACTTTATCGGGACCTTCTGACGCACATAGCTAGGAAGTGGTAATTTCTCAATTCCCTGTTAAGCCCACATCTGCAAGGATATGTTCCTTATCTTAATAAAAAGTGGCATTTCTAAACTTTTGTATTTTCGGCTTAATATTTTACTAAATTCCAAATTGACTTAATTAGAAAGCGTCACCATAATACTCCCTATTTTATGGACATTGGTCCTCAACTCTCAATATTTTACTTTTAAAACAACTTAATTTTGTATATAGTTCTTATGCTGCCATCTTTGGCTCACTCTGTGCATATACCCTCAATGGGTTTCCTTAGGGTCATGTTTATGGTGAAATATATGCCATTTCCTTTTTTCCAAGGATATAAATTTTTGAAATTTATTCTTGTGTCTCTTTTTCTTTTTTTTCTGTCTTTAAGACTGTAAAATTTTCTTTTCACCCTCATCCTTATATACATCTTCTGTTTTAGTTTTACCCCCAGTGGCTTAAGCATTATATTAGTGATTCAGCTTAAATTAGATTTCAAGTTATATTAGAAACTATTTGATTAATTGAGTTTAAATTTAATTCCCATTAATAATTTAATTTATTTGGGCGATGTGGTTGATTTACCGTTTATTTTTCGGGATTAGAAATGCCTTGGATAAATTATACATAACAATTTTGGTTTTCAAATTTACACATATTTTTTTCAACATAAAGCATTTTCACATTCTTTCAATAGTATAAAGCCATTTTGGCTACTTAGTACTTTCTTTGGTATTTTCTAGGCCTAATCTAAGTTCTGATTTTATCTCATTTTAGGATGAACTGGCAGCAATGTTCTGTAAAACTGCATATAGTTTCCAAAATATTAGTTGACCAGTTATGGGTTGCTTTCCGATGGTATCATCTGTTAGTATCAGGATACAATTGAACTGGCTTTGAAATTTGCTGCTTTCCAAAAGTGCGTCAAAAAATGGTTGAAAAAATGGATCCGAAAGGATGTTCCGAAAAATTTGATTTCCAACAAAACTAAAGCTGTATCTAAAATAAATATTCACGTTAGAATACACATAAGGCATAAAGTGCTAAATATACAATAAAGAAACACTCAATTTTGTATTTTTTCACTGCATTCTTCTTTTTTTTCAACCGAGAGATTAATTATTTCAATTAGTTTAACGATTATTACATCCAAGAAAAAAAATATTTATACGTTGACTAGAAGTCAAAAAGTTTATATATACAACATTAAATCACTAGTTAAAACTTAGAGTTATTTCTAAAAATAAAAAACAAAGTATATACACAGGCATTGTGTAATACTTACAAAAGCATTGTTAAGTCGCAAAACTTAGATAGAACATTCAGCTACTGGTTAAAACTTAAAGCATTTAGAAAATAAAACACGGTATAGACTAGCATTGGAATTAATTCCAATTAGTGTTTTGTTAATTGCTTATAAAGTATTAATGTAGAATACTTCTTAAATGATACAAAAATCAAAATAAAAAAAACAAAAATATTCAATATATTAATTAACTATATTTTCATTGATATTTAAAATGACCTAAGTTATGTTTTTACATAACTTAATTGTTTTAACACAAACAATAATTATGTACCCTTACAATTTATTTAGTCACTGCCCTATTTGTTTTTTTTATAACTTTTAAATAAGTCCGTCAAGACTTTTATCTGATAAGTCTTAACTGCAATTAAAATATTAACAGCAGAATTCAACTCCAAAAAATAGATTTATATACTATAACTGAGAACTGGGTTTAGCCTCTATGTAAGGGCTTGGTCATAGTTCATATAACATGACTTTGCTATTAAAATTTCTGTATTTACAATTTTTTTTACGATAACAATTCCATATTTATTAAGGGTTTTCAAAATACCTTTATAACTGTATATATTTTCTCAATAGCATTTGTTACCAATATATACATTATCCATATACGACTATATACATTTTCTTATCTTTGTTTTACAACTTTGGTTCTATTTCGAACCAGCTTGTGTCATTAACTGTTTTTAGCTTACTCTATGTCTGTTTGTTTATTCAAACTTTTTAGCTTTTTAATTTTTTCGAATTTTAGGTACTTTAGACATTTTTATAACGTTTTCGCCTGTAATCTCTTTTTTTCCGCTTTAATGTTCCTTTTGGGACTTGGCTGCATTTAAGCTTAGATCTGATAAGCTCAAAACTTAGCTGTTCACCTTTTTACCTGTTATGCCATTATCAGTTGACTCGTGCCTGCACTCTGAAGGTTTACTAGCTAGACGTTGATTTCGGTAGCACCATATAACATATCCAGGTTCTCTTATGTGACTGCTAATGCTGAAAGAACTGTTATGAGCCCACAAACAGCAATTAATTTGTAATAGCATAGCCACACTTTTTGATTTGTGGCCACAGTTTTCTCTTGGGCTATTCTGTTATCAAACAAAGTGGCCCTTCTCCAGAAAATATACCTTGCCTTCATGGCACACGTAATTTATTTTTTAGACATACAAGTGATAATGACTTATTTCGCTTTAACTTCCCAACTTTTAGTGGTTTTGTCTTAAGTTTCAACTTCAACTTAGGTCCTATAGGCTATTAATGTGCCTTCTTTTAATTGTTCATGTCATGCTGGTCTTTTTTTCGAAAATGACTCCCATATAAAAGAGCATAATTTCCCCTCTCTCTACTTGGAGCATATCTCCATTATTTCTATTTAATCTCGGCCAGAGTTACACCACTGCCACGGTGGCTCCGTAGTATTAATGTTACTTATTTTGTACTTATTTAGTTCAAATATTTCGTACTAGACTTGTTCGGTCAGTTCGATATGCAGGTATAACAGAGTTTAACTGACTCCATTCAATTTCTTTTCTTTCAATTTCGTCTGGCTGTATTTTCAACTTGAACCCTTCTCTTTTTTTTCTTCCTTTTTTTGATTATGCACTTCAATGAAGCCTAAGGGTTTTGTTTTAATTCTTTTTCAGCCTTTTCAGTACAAGAGGTCTTTTCTAAGCCTATATTTATATGTTTCCTGTTTTATTCCATAACTTTTACAAGTTTTTATGCCGATTGCAATTTCGTCAATTTCGTTATCTCCAAATTTTTAAAGGGGGGTAGGGGTATTGTCGCAACCTGTATTTTTTTGAAATTATTTAAATTTCTCCGTCGAAAAGTGTTTGTGTTGTAAAACTACTGTATTCTTCAGTTGATTTTTAGAACACTTTTAGTTAAGTTTTGCGCCGCATTTTCTAGCCCTCATTTCTTCATAGAAATTTAATTTTTACGATATACTGATTTCCGCAAAATTATGTGGTTTCCATCACAGACACATCTTCTTTGTCTATGGTACTTCACAAAAAAAATATCAGGAGAGAGAAACCCAAAACGAACAGCAATTACAATAAATAACCGAGTCAAGCTCAAAACGAGCAGAAATTAACGTAAGTTGGGATCAAAACCCCTATGCCTTCCCAAGGCTAGAACATAATTTGCACTTTACTGAAAAAAATATAAATGTTTTTACTTTTATAACTTTAATAAATTAAATAATATTAAGATTTTGATTACTAAATATCAGTATATGTATAAAAAAACTGACAATACACATTCATTTTTATTTTTTTAAGTAAAGTGCAAATTTTGATCTGGCCTTGGGAAGGCATAGGGGTTTTGAGCCCAACTTATGTTAATTTCTGCTCGTTTTGAGTTTGACTTGATTATTTATTGTTAGTTTATTCTGTTCGTTTTTGGGTTTCATTTATTTATCGATGCTGATTTGTAGTAGTTTCACGCTCGGTAGATTATTTGATTTTATTTTTTCTCATTTTTTGTTTAATGGACTTATTTACCTTTCTTTGAAAAGCTTATTTTATGGAAAAGTTTTTTTTAATTAATTTCTGTTAGTTTTATATTGACATATTCTTTTCAGAGAAAAAGAAAATAATACTTTAAATCTTTTCATTTTTTTAAGAATTTATATTTTGGCCTGCTATTTGTACGCCGGAGAAAAATTTTCAGCAATTTTAAACAACATAAACCCTCTTAAAAAATCTGGACACAAATAGAAGTGTTTAATTTAGTTTCATACCTCCTCTAGTTGACCTGAAATGGAAAACTTGATACCCTTCGCAAAACAATCTGTTTACTTTCTTTGATAGCTTGAATACACTTACGCTATTTTGATTTTGTTAAATTTTAAGAACAGAAGCAGCCCCAAAATTTTGAACATAATGCCCTCAGTCGTTCTTGGGATACTGCTGAGATGCCTTAGTGGGAATTAGCATTAACAGAGTGCATTTTGATTTAATCTTATGGCAACATTTAGTTTTTAAACATAAATTCAAATGGGAGGGTGGGCGTGGGAGGGGGATTATTTTCCCTCCAATCACTTTCGACTATAAAAAAGGGCATCAGCTCTTTCTATTTTCGATCGAATGAGTCCTTTTCAAAGTTCCTACGACAACTCCTTCAATACAAAGTGCCCTGGTCTGAATAACAACAACAACAAAAAAATAATACATTTTACCCACATTGAACTTCACCATAAAAATGTCATGCCTTCCATCTACTTTCGACTATTAAAAAGGGCACTAGGCCTTTCGATTTCCAATTGAATGAACCCTTTTTGAATTTCTACGACAAAACTTCCCATAAACACCTTATCTGCCCCCAGGGCATAAATTACAACTCTTACCCCTAGCGCTGTGAGGGTGGTTGTCAGCATCTAAGACCTTATTTCCAGAACTTTACACTACGTTACACAAAATGGCTATCTCAAAATTTTGATTGGATGTGTCTGGGAAAATGGTGGGCGTGAGAGGGGCGTCAGTCTTTCTCCAATCACTTTCAACTATTAAAAAAGGCACTAGCCCTTTCAATTTCAAATCAAATGAGCCCTTTTGAACTTTCTATGACAACACTTTCAATAAAAACCTTATATGTCCCCAGGGGATAACTTACAACCCTCGCTCTGAGGGCTGGGGGGGATTGTCATCCTCACAGACCGAGTTTCCAGGACTTTCTACTACGTTGAGCAAAATTGCTATCTGAAAATTTCTATTGGATGATTTTTGGGGAATGGTGGGTTTGAGAGAAGGGTTATTTACCGTCCAATCACTTTCAACTATTAAAAAGGGCACTAGACCTCTCAATTTTTAATTGAATGAGCCCCTTTTGAAGTTTTTATGACAACTCTGTCATTTAAAACCTTATATGCCCCCAGGGCATAACTTACAACCTTTGCCTCGGGGACTCTGGGGGGTTGGTCATCCTTAAATACAAAATTTTTCAGAACATTCATCTACGTTAAACAAAATGGCTATCTCTAAACTTTGATTGAATGTGTTTGGGGAAATTGAGGGCGTGAGAGTCTCCACTCACTTTCGACTATTAATTTTCGACTATTTCAATTTCTAATCAAATGAGCCCCTTTTGAAAATTTCTACAACAAATTTCTATATAAACCTTATATGCCCCCAGGACATAACTTACAACCCTTGCACTTAAAGCTCTGATGGGGTTATCATCCTAAAAGACCTAATTTCCAGAACTGTCGACTACGTTCAACAAAATGGATATCTAAAAATTTTGATTGGATGAGTTTGGATAAATGGTGGGCATGAAAGGGGGGTTAGTTGCCCTTCAATCACTTTTGACTATTAAAATGGCACTAGTCCTTCTAATTTTCAATTGAATGAGCCCTTTCGGATGTTTTTACAACATCGCTTTCAATAAAAACCTTACATGCTCCCAGGGTAAAACTTAAAACCCTTGCCGTGAGGGTTGTGGGGGGATGGGTTGTCATCCTTAAAGACCTAATTTCCAAACCTTTCAACTGCGTTGAATAAAATGTTTATCTAAAAATTTTGATTGGATGGGTTTGGGTAAAAATGGGCAGAGAGGGGGGTTAGTTGCCCCCAAATCACTTTTGACTATTAAAGGAGAACTAGCCCTTTGGATTTACAATCGAATGAACCCCTTTTCAAGTTTCTACGACAAACATTTCAATACAAACCTTATATGCCCCCAGGGTATAACTTATAACCCTTGCTCTGAAAACTGTGGGGGAGTGTCCTGCTCAAAGGTATAATTTCCTGAACTTTAAACTTTCTGGAACAAAATGGCTATCAAAAAATTTTGCTTGGATATGTTTTGGGAAATGGTGGGCATGGAAGGGGTATTAGTTGCCACGAATTACTTTCGACTATTAAAAAGGCAACAAGCCATTACCATTTGTAAACGAATGAGCCCTTTTTGAAGCTTCTACGACAACGCGTTCTGTAAAAACTTTATAGGCCTCCAAGGCATCACTTATAACCCTTGTCCTGGGGGCTGTGAGGGGGGTAGTCATCATCAAAGACCTAATTTCAAGAACTTAAAACTACGTTGAACAAAATGGCTATCTTAAAATTTTGATTGTATGTGTTTGGGGAAAAGGTGGGCGTGAGAGGGGGGTTAGTTACGTCCAATCACTTTCACCTATTAAAAAGGGCACTAGCCCTTTGAATTTCCAATTGAATGAGCCTTTTTTGAAGTTTCTACCATAACGCCTTCTATAAAAACCTTATATGCCCCCAGGGCATAAATTACAACCCTTGCCCCGAGGGTTGTGGGGGAGTGTCCTCCTCAAAGACATATTTTCTATCTAGAAATCAACTATGCTGGACAAAATGGCTATCTCAAAATTTTGATTGGATGTGTTTGGGGGAATCATGGGCGTGGGAGGAAGGGCTGGTTGCCCTCCAATCACTTTCGACTATTAAAAAGGGCACTAGCCCTTTGAATTTCTAATCGAATGAGCCTTTTTGAAGTTTCTACGACAACGTCTTCTATAAAAACCTTATATTCCCCCAGGTCATAACTTATAACCCTTGCCCCGAGGGTAGTGGGGGAGTGTCCTCCTCAAAGACATATTTTCTATCTAGAAATCAACTATGCTGGACAAAATGGCTATCTCAAAATTTTGATTGCATGTGTTTAGGGGAAAGATGGGCGTTGGGGGAAGGGCTAGTTTCCCTCCAATCACTTAAACTATTAAAAAGGGCACTAGCCCTTTGAGTGTCCAATCGAATGAGCCTTTTTTGAAGTTTCTACGACAACGTCTTCTATAAAAACCTTATATTCCCCCAGGTCATAACTTATAACCCTTGCCCCGAGGGTAGTGGGGGAGTGTCCTCCTCAAAAATGTATTTTCTATCTGGAAATCAAATACGCTGAACAAAATGGCTATCTCAAAATTTTGATTGGATATGTTTGGGAAAATGATGTTCGTGGGGGGGGCCTAGTTGCCCTCCAATCACTTTTGACTATTAAAAAGGGCACTAGCCACTCCAATTTCGAATCAAATGAGCCCTTTTCGAAGTTTTTACGAAAAATGCTTCGATACGAAGTACCCGGGTATGAAAAAAAACACATTGTGACAACATCGTTCATTACTTAGGAAGCGCTAGCGCGCTGCCTATGATTTTGACTATTACCTTGTCCTAAAGGCTTATGGGTTTAGTTCCCGCGTGAAATTTCCTACAGGCTAATTATTTTTCTAGCCTGTTGGATTTCACCCAAACATTCAGCTCAAACCTCCTCCAAAGTTTGACCTGAATTTCTGATATACATTTGGCTAAATTGGTGGACCCCCCTAAAGAAAAGACGTTTAGAAGTTTTTATTTTTAAATGCCGATGGTCTTATCATTGTTATCCTTCACCTGCAATTTCTTCACCCTGGTAATTTCTGTTAATGGTGTGCTGTGAATTTATTTAATATGTAAAATTATTTATACCCGAGAAAACTTTGTTTTATACTATGCTATACTTTTTAAATTGTGACCATTTTTATCTAAGGATCCTATTTATGTTTACTGTTCTTATTTGGTAAGTGTTCATTTGGTGTCTTTTACTATTTATAATAAGCTTACAGTTAGCTTATACATGTAGCGCGCACTTAATGTAAACTCTTGCTGCTTTTCCTATTATTTTTAATTCCCGTCAAATTTTTTTTTCAACAACCCCCCCCCGAATTTTTTTTTCAATATACATATCAAAAGAATCGCTTTGTAATGCTGATTCTAAATATGTATAATTCAATTTGTTTTACAGCCACCATTAAAAGTTACGAGACAATAATTAATCTCTTTTATGAAACGTGATTTTTGACAGGTCTTATCCGAACACTATTTGCGAAGTTTTATTTCGTCCTGGAGACAAAATTAGTGAAGGAAGCTATGATTTCACTTAGATCTGAGTTTCTTTTTCTCTAGAAACTTACGAGTCTTTAGGCTATAATTTTTTAGAGTTTATTTTCTATGTTAATAATTTTTACTGGCTATATTATGAAGGAAAAGATATATTATGATATAATATATATAAAGATATATTATGAAGGAAAATTTGACGTTGTTAACATACCGATTAAAGGAAGAAAAAATACAGATATTTCTTTAGAAGTTCTTTACTCGTTTTCTTTTTCCCGGGTTATCATTACTTCAATCAAATACTAATCGAGTGGGAGCATTACTAGTTCTCCCTTTTTCCGTTTCCTGGTCTGAATTTCGGATTCCAAATTTTTGTTTCTCTTCTTTATAATATTGACAAGTTTCTCCGTGGTCTCTATAATATGGTTTACAAGGTTCTGAATTCAAGCGTGGTTTTGTTGCTTCGTCAAATGTCTTTAGTCTCTGTTCCTCTTGGGAATGGCCTTTTTCATTAGTGATTTAGCCACTTTTGCTGCTGAAGAAGGAACTTGCTGCTGTCCTTCTGGTTACTTTACTTGTCTCCATATTCTTTCTCTTAAGGAGGTTTTTCTTACCGATGGACCAGGTTTAGTATATCTGTTTCTGTAGAAGAATTATCGGTTTCACGTTCTTTTAGCTCGCGTCTGGTAGATGGCGTTTGTTAAAAAAGCCTTTTTTGTGTTAAGACTGTAGGCGAGTCCAGCGTATGAAAATCAGACAATTCTTGGGTTTCTCCAAATTTTTCTTCTTCTTTGGATTTAACCTCTGGTTTATTATCTCTTAAACCAGTAGGTTGTTTTTGAGGCTCTTCTCTATCGCTTTCATCACTAGTATCCGATGAGCATTGAACTTTTCCCGTTTTCTCTTGTTTCTCGTGGAAAGTTTTTAGCCAAGACTTGGCTAAATATTCCTTCCACTTCTCCCAACTGTGTGGTCGTTAAAAAGGTCATAGAATTTATATGGCCTTCTGATATATACTGGTGCAATTGTTTCATCTATTTCTTCGTCTGAAGAAATGGGCTCTGATTTCCATGGTTTTGAGAAAAATCCTTTTTTCATTCTATTATGGTGTACTATTTCTTCCTTTTCATTATACTAATGTTTTAGAACATAGGTTAAGTTATTTGGTAGAATTTTTACAATTCTGTAGGGCCCGTCTCATTTTGGTATTAACTTTTTTGTCCCTTCTAGATTGGTTTTATGTACATAGACCAAGTCTCCCAAACAATAATTAGTCTTATTTTTGCTTTTTCTGTCATATTTTTCTTTTTGTTCTGTCTTCGCATCTTCCAAATTGTCTTAAACCTGTTCCATAGCTTTTTTCATTCGCATAACCATTTCTTGTATATATTGGTCAAGATTGTAATATATTCTATCATTTTGTATTTCATCCATAAAAATTCTGGGATCTCTTAGATTTTGTACAAAATGGCGTTTCTTTTAAAGAACCTGAAAAAGCCGTATTCACTGCAAAAACTACGAATGGAATGTGGTCGTCCCAATTCTTATTTTTCTCCCTTGTGTAAATCCCCAGCATGTAAGCCAATTCTCTGTTTGCGTTCAATTTTGCATTGGCTGACTCGTTTTCTTTACTCGTTTTCTTTTTCCCAGGTTATCGTTACTTTAATCAAATACTAATCGACTAGGAGCAACACTAGTTCTCCCTTTTTCCGTTTCCTGGTCTGAATTTTGGATTCCAATTTTTTTTTCTCTTTATAATATTGACAAGTTTTTCCGTGGTCTCTATAATGTGGTTTACAAGGTTCCGAATTCGAGTATAGTTTTGTTGCTTCGTTAAATGTCCTTAGCCTCCGTTCCTCTTGACGTTTGGCCTTTCGAATTAGTGATTTAGCCAATTAAGCTGCTGAAGAAGGAACTTGCTGCTGTCTTTCTGGTTTGTTTACTTTTCTACATATTCTTTCTCTTAAGGAGGTTTTCTCAACGATGGCCCAGGTTTATTTATGTCTGTTTCTGTAGAAGAATTATCGGTTTCACATTCTGTTAGCTCGCGTCTGGTAGATGGCTTTTGTTCCAAAGGCCATTTTGTTTTAAGATGGTACGCGAGTCTAGCGTATGAAAATCAGACATTGCCTTCTGATATATACTGGTGCAATTTTTTCATCTATTTCTTCGTCTGAAGAAATGGGCTCTGATTTCCATTTATTTGAGAAAAGTCCTTTTTTAATTCTATTATGGTGTACTATTCCTTCTTTTTCATTATACTGATGTTTTAGAACATAGGTTAAGTTATTTGGTAGAAGTTTTACAATTCTGTAGGGCCCGTCCCATTTCAGTTTTAACTTTTTTCCCTTCTAGATTGGTTTCTTGTACATAGACCAAGTCTCCTACACAATAATTAGTCTAATTTTTGTTTTTTCTGTCGTATTTTTCTTTTTTGTTCTGTCTTCGCAACTTCAAAATTGTCATTAAACTGTTCCATATCTTTTTTCATTCGCATAACCATTTCTTGTATATCTTGGTCCAGATTGTAATATATTCTATCATTTTGTATTTCATCCATACAAATTCTCCGATATCTTAGATGTTGTAAAAAAATGGTGTTTCTTCTAAAGAACTTGAAAAAGCCATATTCCATGCAAAAACTACGAATGGTGTGGGGTCGTCACAATTCTCATTTTCCTCCCTTGCGTATATCCCCAGTATGTATGCCAATTATCTATGTTTGCGTTCAAATTTTCCATTAGCTGACGCACACACACACACACGCACACACACAAGCACACCCCCCCCCCACACACACATACACAAACACACACACGCACACACACAAACACACACACACAAACACACACGCACACACACACACACACACACACACACACACACACACACACACACACACACACACACACACCACACACACACACACACACACACACACACACACACACACAACACACACACACACACACACACACACACACACACACACACACACACACACACACACACACACACACACACACACACACACACACACACACACACACACACACAACACACACACACACACACACACACACACACACACACACACACACACACACACACACACACACACACACACACACACACACACACACACACACACACACACACACACACACACACACACACACACACACACTGACACACATAACATGTTTTCTGTCAAAAGTAGCAAGTTTTTCATAACACTAACAAATTTTCCCATCGAAGTAACAATTTTTTCCTTAATACTAACAAACTTTTACTTAGTTCTATCAAATTTCTCTTGGAATTAAAAGGTTTTTGTTAAAATTAACAATTTTTTCAATAGCACCAACTTTTCCGTCAAAGATAACAAATTTATCTAAGAAGTAACAATGTTTTCATCAGTGATAACAAGTTATCTGTTAGAAGTACCAAGTTTTTTGTCAAAGATACCAAATATTTAATAGAAGTAACAATTTTTTCGTTGATAATATCAAGTTTTCTGTCAGAAGTAGCAAGTTTTCCTTAACACTAACAAAATATTTCTTCGAAGTAAAAACTTTTTTCTTAATACTAACAGTTTTACTTAACACTAACAAATTTTTCTCAGAAGTAACAGGTTTTTTTATCAGTAAAAAATTTTTTCTAATAGCACCAAGTTTTCTGTCAAAGATAATAATTTCTCTTAGAAGTAGCAAAGTTTCGTCAGCGATAACAATTTTTCCATTAGAAGTAGTAAGCTTTTTGTCAAAGATAACAATTTTTTCTTAGAAGTAACAATTTTGGTTTATGATAACGAATTTTCCGTCAGAAGTAGCAAGTTTTACTTAACACTTTTAAATTTCTCTTACGGGTTTTTTCATGACGATAACAATTTTTTTCTAATAGCACCAAGATTTCCATCAAAGATAACACATTTTCCTTAGAAGTAACAACTTTTTCTTCAGTGATAACATGTTATCTGTTAGAAGTATTAAGTTTTCTGTCAAAGATACCAGATCTTTCTTTGAAGTAACGTTTTTTTTCGTTTATGATAATAATTTTTTTGTCAGAAGTAGCATGTTTTCCACCAAAGATACCGAATTTTTCTTTTATGTTTATGATAACAAGTTTTCTGTTAGACGTAGCATGCTTTTCTTAATACTAACAAATTTTCTCCTTGACGTAACAAATTTTTCCTTAATACTATCAAACTTTTACTTAACACCATCAAATTTCTCTTAGAAGCAACAAGTTTCTTTTCTTAGTAGTAACAATTTTTTTTATAGCATAAACTTTTCTGAAAAAGATAAAAAGTATCTCTTAGAAGTAAAAATGTTTTTGAAAGTGATAAGAAGTTATCTGTTAGAATTAGCAAGCTTTCTGTCAAAGATACCAGATTTTTCTTAGAAGTAACGATTTTTTTCGTTTACGATAACAAGTTTTCTGTCATAAGCAGCAAGCTTTCCTTAACACTAACAAATTCTCTCTTCGACCTAACAACTTTTTTCCTTAATATTAACAAACTATTACTTAACACTATCAAATTTCTCTTAGAAGTAACGATTTTTCGCCAGTGATAACAAGTTGTCTGTTAGAAGTAGCAAGTTTTCTGTCAAAGCAACGTTTACTATAGCAAGTTTTCTGTCAGGGGTAGCAAGTTTACCTAAACACTAACTAATTTTCTCTTCGAAGTAACAACTTTTTACTTAATACTAACAAATTTTAAATTAACATTATCAATTTTTTTAGAAGTAAAAGTTTCTCGTTTATGATAACAAGTTTTCTGTCAGAAGTAGCAAGTTTTCCTTTACACTAACAAATTTTCTTATTGAAGTAACAACTTTTTCCTTAATACTAATAAATTTTTCTATTAACACTAAGTTTACCATCAAAGGTAACAAATTTCTCTTAGAAGTAACAATTTTTTCGTCAGTTATAACAAGTTATCTGTTAGAAGTACCAAATTTTCTGTCAAAGATACGAAATTTTTCTTAGAAGTAACAATTTTTCGTTTATGATTACAAGTCTTCTGTCAGAAGTAGCAAGTCGTCCTTAACACTAACAAATTTTCTCTTCAAAGTAACAACTTTACCTTAATACTAACAAAGTTTTACTTAACACTATCAAATTATTCATAGAAGTATCAATTTTCTGTACGTTTAAGTTAGGTTCATTTAATTTAAGTTAAAATGAGCGCTCATTTTAACCTTGTGTTTTGTGTGTGTGTTAAGTTAAATGACCTAACTTAAACGAAGAGAAAATTACCTTGTGTTTGGAGAAACTTCTAAGAAAAATTTAATAGTGTTAAGTAAAACCTTGTTAGTATTAAGGAAAAAGATGTTACTTCAAAGAGAAAATTTGTTAATGCTAAGGAAAACCTGCCACTTCTGACAAAAAGCTTGTTATCGTAAACCAAAAATTGTTACTTCTAAGAAAAATATGTTATCTTTGACGAAAAACTTGCTACTTCAAACAAAAAACTGTTATCCTGACAAAAAATTATTACTTCTAAGAGAAATTTGTTATCTTTGAGAGAAAACTAGGTGCTATTAGAAAAATTTTTTGCTGTTAAAAGAAAAACCTATTACTTCTAACACAAGTTTGTTAGTGTTAAGTAAAACTTTGTTAGTATTAAAGAAAAAGTTGTTACTTCGATGACAAAATATGTTAGTGTTAAGGAAAACTTACTACTTCTCACAGTAAATTTGTTATCATAAACAAAAAAATTGTTACTACTAAGAAAAAATTTGTATCTTTGACAGAAAACCTGCTACTTCTAATAGATGACTTGTTATCACTGATGAAAAAATTGTTACTCTACGAGAAATTTGTTATCATAAACGGAAAACTTTGTTACTTCTAAACAAAATTTGGTATATTTGACAGAAAACTTGATGCTTCTAACAGATAACATATAACAATATATTTCTTCTAAGAGAAATGTGTTATCTTTGACGGAAAATTTGGTGCTACTGGAAAAAATTTGTTACTGTTAAGAAAAACCTGTTACTTCTAAGAGAAATTTAATAGTGTTAAGTAAAACTTTCTTAGTATTAAAGAAAAAGTTTTTACTTCAAAGAGAAAATTTGTTAGTGTTAAGGAAAACTTGTTACTACTGACAGAAAACTTGTTATCATAAACGTAAAAATTGTTATTTCGATGAGAATTTTCTTTAATTAGTGTTAAGGAAAAATAGTTACTTCTAACAGATAACTTGCTATCACTGTGGATAAACTTGTTACTTCTCAGAAAAATTTGTTATCTTTGAAGGAAAACTTGGTGTTATTATAGAAAAATTGTTAATGTTAAGAAAAAGTTAATAATAATGTTAATGTTCATGTGTTTGCGCGCGTGTGTGTGTGTGTGTGTGTGTGTGTGTGTGTGTGTGTATGTGTGTGTATATGTGTGTTTTTGCATGTATGCGTGTGTGTGTGTGTGTGTGTGTGTGTGTGTGTATGTGTGTGTGTGTGCATATCTGTTTGTTTGTGTGTATATTTTTTTGGGTGTGTATGTGTGTGTGTGAATCTCTCTCTCTCTCTCTGTGTGTTTTTTTGTGCGTGTGTGTATGTTTTTTTGTTTGTGTGTTTTTGTGTGTGTCTGTTTGTGTTTGTGTGTGGTTTTGTGTGTGTGTGTCTTGCGGGTGTGTTTGTTTGTGTTTGTGTTTTTGTGTGAGTGTGTTTTTGTGTGTGCGTGTTTGTTACAAACGTTAGAAGACGCTTACAATGATGATGACGGGTGTCGTAGTGGTAGCAAAACGTGATCATTGCTTATTGTCAAGAAACATTAAACCGAAGAGTGCTTGGTGTTCCAGAAAAAGAATCCTATTCCCTGACATTCTTACAAAGCATCAAGTGAGAAACATATGTGTCTTATCACTATGAAATATTAACGCCCAGAAAGGTAGTGCATTTCAGGAAGAATCATAAGGTACTTATCTACATGACAGAATCAAGCCTAGAACAATGGACCAAGTCATAGAAGTAAAGACCATACCAACGAAATTGTGATCAAAGCGTAGAAATCATGGTCAACTTCTATTCAATAATTGGCAAAACAATGAAAACCTGACACTTTTATAAAAAAACAAGAGCATTCTATAGAAACCAGGGGGTAGCCTTAGAAATAAAGACCACTGTAGAAATCAATGGCAAAGTGTAAAAATCGTGGTAAACCTGTAAAATCCCTACCGAAACAAGGAAAGCCCTAGAAGTCTTTTAAATACTCTCTGGCTTGAATTGCATTGGAGTAACATACTCTAGCAATGAAATATTGAGTCCTCGTAGGTCATGTAAAAAAAACAAAGGGTTGTTTAATTTAGATTCCAGAATTTTATTTTTGGAACGAAAAAGGTTGATAATGTCCTAGGGAGTGAGAGCTGGTGTCTTGTGGATGACTGGGGGGGGGGGGAGGGAGAGGTCTGATGGCTGGTGTCAGTGTGAAAACAGTATGGCAGCCCCATTCCACTCTTGGCTATAAGTATACTTTTTAACGGTTTGTGCACCTACTCTTCTCGCTAGATAATTTTTTCAACGCTTTCCATTAGGTTTCATTCTTAAGATATGTACTGCCGTTAATACGCAGCACCCGTGTGTGTATGTCATGCTCGGGGGATTCCCCTATGGGGTCCTTTTAGTCTAGCTTGTGAGATACACTTGCGTCATTCATATTAGACCTGGTCACGGAAATCCGATGGATCTTCCAGAAAAACAATTTAGTATAATGGCTAGGAATCATGCCAATATAGAAAAAAATAATAGAACGCCTGGAATATTGGGTGGGATGCCAAGGGTGAGAATCTTTCTAGCTGAGAGCTAGAAACAGTGATGATGTGATTTCAGAGGCGGGCATGTTCTAGATATTCTATAATAATTTCCTTATTAGTACTACTTTTTAAGTTATCTCAAGCGAGAGCATTTCTTAACCTCCTTTATCGCTTAGCCAAAGTCCGAATTCAACCCCCCGAAATGAGTAGACACTGACCAAACTCCCCCGCAGTACGCAGGATGGGTTGGAACAAGAATTTCTTGAAATAGAATTTTCCCGGCTTTGCATGTTTTGATTTTTTTGCTGAAAACTGTCCCCTGGGTTGCATGAGGGCTGAGACAAAAGGAGGTTATGCGATAATCGGTGATTCTGTTGAACGTGGATTCAATTAAATGGGTTCAGACGCACGGTTATAAAGCTTGGTCTCATTTACATCTCCATCGGAAGAGTGGGGTTAAACAGAGCTTTACTTGGACGGGGGTTAAGTTAAATGGGTTATGTTGTACTAGGGTTGAAATACTTGTGTGTGTAAATGCATCATGCCTCCCCTTTGGATTTTTTTGAGAGTCCAAGCTAAAAGTTAAATAATCTAGAATTACAATAAATCTATAGAGATATTGAATCTCCTCTTTCAGAGGCAGGAATGGCGTATAAAGCATATTCATTTCTAAAATGTACTGCTAATGCTATAATATAAACTGATAACATAGACATTTATTTTAGCCAAAAAACATTGTGACTGTTTAGTACAGGGGTTTTGTAACGAATTGTGGCATAAAAGTATCATTCTTGCTAACGGAATGCCGAAAAAGCTAAAAGTTAAATGTTTTAGAATTACAATAAATCTATAAATTTAATGGATCTTCTGTTTCAGAGGTGGGAATGGCGTATGAGGCACATTCGTTTCTAAAAGGTACAGCTAACGCTATAAAAAAAACTGATAACATAGACATTTAATTTAGCCAAAAAAGACTGTGTCTCTTCAGAACATGGGGTTTTCAAACAAATTGTGGCATAAAAGTATCATTCTAGCTAACGGAATGCCGAAAAAGCTAAAAGTTAAATGTTTTAGAATTACGATAAATCTATACATTTAAGAAATCTTCTGTTTCAGAGGTGGGGATGGCGTATGAGGCACATTTGTTTCTAAAAGGTACAGCTAACGCTATAAAAAAAACTGATAACATAGACATTTATTTTAGCCTAAAAGTCTGTGTCTCTTCAGTACAGGGGTTTTCAAGCGAATTTTGGCATGAAATTATCATTCCAGTCAACAGAATACCGAAAAAGCTAAAAGTTATATGTTTTAGAATTACAATAAATGTATACAGACATTGAATTTCCTGTTCCAGATGTGGGAATGCCGTATAATGCACATTCGTTTCTAAAATGTTTCATTAATTTGAAACTGGGGGAATAAGGCCTTTTCCAGCCTTTATTTTTATCGTGTTTTTAAGTAAATTTTTCTATGTTTTTAATATTATTTGTCAATCGGTTTGAAATAACAACACTTTTATAAACAATGTCTCTGTTCTTAAGATGTATTCTTCAGCACTAGTAAGATATGTATTTCTCTTTATTAATATCTTGAGAGTAAATGTCTCCTGGAGCGTGTCAAATTGGGAGGATAATGCATCATTCTTGTGTTTGCCAGAAACTGGAAATCTTAGCTGTCATGCAATAGGCTAATTTTAGAATATGGTTCCAGATACAAAATACTGTGATTAGCAGTTTAGTCCTTCCAGTTAAGGCACAATGCCACTGGAGGGGAATGACCTTTCGAGTCCTGGCGTTGTCATCAACTACAGAAAAAGAAAAAAACAAGAAAAAATATGAAAGGTGATTCGAGCGAAAAAATGAAACGCCAAAAAAAGAAAATGTCTTGAGGCTTTTGGGCGAAAAGTGTCAAAATGGTATTTTCTAGCAGTGATGGATGCGCCGTCCATGCGTAAGATACGCTGACCTTACATAAAGTGTATACCACCATTAAGTTAATGAAAAAAACGCTTTGGGGGTTTCGGGTGAAAAAAAGAGTATTACGTGACAGTTTTGCATAATCATTGCGTAGGGTGTGAGCTTCCGTTGGGTTACAAGCGGGGGCTCCCTCATATGTTCCTGTGGTGGGGCTACATAATACTGCGTCAAGCATATCAGACCTGACGGTTTGAAACGGGGTAAGTCATATGACGTCATTGGAGTCCCTAGGGGTGTGTCTTGGAGTCTTGCCAATTGTGTTTCTTTAATAGAATTACTAGGTTGCTAGCTACCGCTGCAACCCGGACTGGTGACTCCGTTGTGCAGGTGCGAGGGGTTAAGAGCTCCCCCTGTTAATTGAAATAATGTATTATCCCGACCACATTCCATGTAATTGAAACACCTGGGAATTTCATATAGAAATAGGCTATACGCCTAGAATCTTGCCAGGGTGGGATTCTTGCCAAGGTGGGAATCTTGGCAAGGTGGGACTCTTGCCAGGGGTGGGAATCTTGCCTAAGATGGGAATCTTGCCTGGACATGTCACAGAAACCAGTGAGGGTGTGTAGTGACGTCAGAGAGAAAGTATTTAAAATACAATACTATTTCCCTATGGCTACTATGACGGCAGAGGGCTCCAGTGAAATAGCTGATCGCATTGTACTGGTGCGAGGGTGTGTTGTCTGACGTCAGAGGGCGTGTACTTGAATCCAATTAGGAAAAGGGAGGGTTTGACTTTAAAATCCTATGGAAAATGGGAGGGTATGTCTTTGAAATCCAGGGAGGGCATGTCTTGGAACCTTAAATTCCTAGACTGCTCATTTTGGCTCCCATCTTTTTACAACCTAGAGCAATGGATTGAAATTGACCTGCTATTTATTATAAGAATCACAATTTATTATAATTTTTTTTAATATCTTTATTCGTTTCAATAAATCCCACAAAATTTATTCGTCCAAGTAACATCTCTGTTTTGTTGTTTAAAAATAATACATATAAAAACAGGGAGAAATTAATCAATAAAATCATATTTGCTTCCTGATTGGATTTTTCTTGGTTTGGAAATTTTTATTGAGGCATCTTCATGGCTTGAAGTTTTTAACAGACCAGCAAGAAAAAAAAAATTAAGTTTTCAATCTAAAAGTTTACATAGCCTCTTATTTCTTTCATAATCAATTTTCCTAAATAAGCTCCTCCTATCCATCTTGGGTAAAAACTTAAAGTTTTCTTAAAACTTTCCCTGTCCAATACTGCCTCATAGTTTAAACTGGAACCATTAAGCCGTTAGTTTCCACTCCCAAGATATTGCAGATATGGCATTTTGATATCCTGGATGTAATTAAGGTATTTTAATTTAGCTCCGCCCTTTTCTCCAAGTTACCAAAAATCATCCCTTCAACACTTCCTGAATGTTTCAATTTAGTACCTGAATCTGTTCGCTAGGATATTGCAGATACGCCATTTTTACATCCTGGCAGGCCATAGTGTATTTTGATCTACCTTGCTGTTTAATCATGCATACGTTTCAAGTCCTTCAGGAATTTACAATTCAAAAACTTATTCGTTCATTGAGTAGTGACAAACAAAGTTAACCGTTCCCTCCTTTCTCCAACATGAGCCCCTTAGAAACTGTTATTTTAAGAACATTATTTGATCTGAAATGAGAGGGACTGTTTAGCTCCTTCCCCTTCCCCAACACTAATTTTAAATTTACCTTGGCCTATTCTTCTCATTTTTTTCTCAAAACTACACCAGAAACTTTCAATTCCACCCCCCTCCCCCCAAGCCATTCCCTGGATATTGCAAACACAATTTCCCTGACCTACATACGCATAGCTTATTTGATTTGACCTCTTCCAACCCCCTCAAGCAAAATTTTGAAATCTACTTAGCCCCTCGCCGAATATTCCATGTAAGTTTCAGCTTAGATCCTAAAGTCGTTAATTTTTGCACACGAGATACTGAAGATTTAGCATTTTGATAACATGGATTTAAACAGTGCTTTTTGATTTATTTCAACATATACGTCAATATTTCCCCAAAGATTAAAGTTAAAACCCTTAGTCGTTCTGGAAATATTGCCAATACACTTTTATGATAGCCTGTCAGCCCGTAGTGCGTTTTGATTCATCTGACCATTTAATCCTGCACAATTTGTAAGTTACATACGAGCTTAACAGCACTAATGTTACTTTTGTCTGGATTGGAGGCAAAATTCGTTAACTACCTTCCCTTTTTCCTCAATAATAAATTTGAATTTTCCTTGCCCCATCCTTCCCCTTTCCTTTATCCAACATTACGTAAAGTTTCAAATCCAATCAATAAGTAGCTTGGATGATATAACAGAAATAGTATTTCAAATAACTGCATGCAAATAGGGTCTCAGATTCACTCACCCCTCTCCCCTCAAGTCTAAATATTTTGACCATGTAACCCATCCTCCTATTCTCCAGTTCTCCCTTAAAGTTTCAAATCGATCATTTAAGTCATTCCCAAGATATTTTAAATAATCTAAAGAATCAAATGCTTGTAGTAAGGCAATAGGCACCACTGAATATAAAAGCAATTACACAAGAATATATAGTGCAGTTTCAACGATACATGCCTTACCAAGGGCACTCATCTATTACTTAAGACGGTACATGCCTTACCAGACTGGCTTCTGAGGCAAAAACCCATTTTCTGGGCCAATCAGAGATGTATCTACTAACTATACTCCGTATATCCGTGTATAAGGTCCAACGAGCACAAGAATATGTGTGCAGTTTCAACGGTACATACCTTGGCGAATATGTTTTTCTAGGTTCAATAGCCACAACTCAACTTCGTCACATTACGTATTCAAAGATGGTCTCGTTGTAAAAATATTGGTTTCACCTGGAGGGCATACAATAATTTTTTTCAGTATAAATAAAGATGCAATTAGTTTTTCTAGATCAGTTGAAAAAAAACAACTATAAAAGATAACCTTTTATTGTTAAGTTTATTCATATTCCAATGGAGAATTCTAAAAGAATCTTGGTAAGTAAATATATATTATTTCTTTTCATTCGAGACTTTTTTCCTATAGTTACCTACTATGTATCTTTCATTTGGGTTTCATGGAGCTATTGCAATTATCAAATGTAAATTCATATGTTTATGTGACAGCAGGTCAGATTTAATCTAGTTATCAGAACGCTTGTAGGAATATCTCACATTCAAGACTAAATTGTCTGTCGTTTGGCTTTCAGCAAACTTAGCAATTATCAAACGCGAATTCACATGTTTTATGACACCCGTTCAGATATAATCTATTTGGCTTAAAATGCTTCTTAATTGCTTTACAGAGATATCTCATTTTTAAGACTAAAATTGATTAATGTGTCGCCTTTAAATATAAACCATATCGTTAATGTGTTGGAGTAATAGCTTTGGTTTTGCAGGGGGGTGGGGCTTAGGATTACTCTGAATTAATATCAAACGCCCATAATACTCAAAATTGTGTGTTTTTTCTTTATGTATCGTATTTAAAATATGTTTTATGGTACTCATATAGATACAGGCTATTTGGCTTAATATGCTTCTTAATTACTTTACACAAATATCTCATTTTTAAGACTAAAATTGATTAATGTGTCGCCTTTAAATATAACCAATATCGTTAACGTGTTTGAGCAATAGGTTTGGTTTTGCGGGGGGAGGGGTGGAGCTTAGGATTATTCTGCATTTTTATCAAACGCTCATAATACTCAAAATTGTGTGTTTTTTTCTTCATGTATCGTATTTAAAATATATATAGTTTAAGCTCCAAGTAGGAGCGGGGCATTCTTTTTTTCTATGTGTTTAAGATGATTGAAATTTAAGCCAATAAGGTTATAAGTTACTTAGCAAAAAATCTGAAAATTAATTTTTATTCCAGAACATTGATGCTCAAACTCCCGACCAAAAGCGATCGAAGCTAGATACCGGCTCTGAAATCACTAACAATATCACTAATAATATCTTTGAACATGGCGAGGGCTTGTTTAATCTGCTATGCACCACCTTCAGATAGACAGGGTATTTCTAATTAACTACCTGCAATTTCTAACTTAAGTGCATTTATCAGATTACTTTGTGTAATTTTGGGCGGCTAGGAAAGAGCAGGTGGACATGCAAAAAACAAAAAACCTATTCCCATTCTATATAAATGAAATCCATAATAACCCCATATTTTACATACAAGTTTATAACGCACTTACAATTTCGCTTTGCGAATTGCTTTTTTAAACAATTTGCTTATCGTTTAACTTTTACATTTGGATCAAAGATGGCAACCATGTAGCAAAGTTTAAAAATAATACTTTACATAGCAAAACCCAATCTGGCTGGGGAGAGGGCTATTGAATTAAAATATCATTTTGATTTAGAAGGTTGTAAAGGATTACAACGAATCTGTTTCGATGCGAGGCTACAGTGTTTCAAATTTGCATTTTTAATTGCCGTCTTTAGACCCCTATTGAGGGATGCATCTAAGAAAAAGTTGGAGGAATTAGCAGTTAATGGGGACGGGTAAGTTTCCTAAAGTAGATTTTAATTGTTTAAATGGTCAATATCCCGAAATATTAAGGGGCATAGGTATTTTGAGCGGGCTGATGCACATTTAAAGATTTATGTTACGGTGTTACAGTATGAAGCAGAATTTGAAGAAGGCCAGCGTTCTGATAAAAAGCGGGTATTATTTCCAGTGAGGGCTCCGTCCATTGAGTCAGTGAAGCATTGGGTTTTGCTTGTATACACGCCTCCCTCAGAGCCTGATTCAATAGGACATTTTAATCCAATTACAGATATTAGTGGAGTTTTATGTAAGGTTAAAAAGTGGGGTGGTGTATTCCATTATTGTCCAACATGTCTCTCAAAATTTCGTAGTGATTTAAAGTTAAAGCATCATATGAAACACTGTAAACGTCATTGATACCAGGCTGAGGAAACAATTAGTAGAGATAGGGCGATGTTACGTTTTAATAACTTTCAGAGCACGCTCCTGCAGAGCAATAAGATCACTTTGAGCTGCGAAGTGAGACTCACTGACGTGTACGATTCGTCAAATCCAAATCTTGTTAAAATACACGAAGCCACAGGGGTCTCTTACGCTCATGCGCAATGAGACTCCAGTAATACCATGGAAGTGTTCGATGTGGTTGAGTCATTGGGTGGGTGAAGACTGCATGTGCTCGGCCTTGAACAGTCTAATAAAAACAGCGAATGGTGCAATTTCTCGCCTACGCTGCACAAACTTCCCTATGCTCCTATCACCAGATGACAGATTGACCATTAAAAATCATAAAATATTTTGGGTTTGCAAAGGAGAATTCGATGATAGTATTGGGAATGGGGTAAGAGGTAAGGTTATCGACCGCAATCATTTATCGCAGGAAATTCCGTCAGAAGGGAGTAACTTTAGAGGAGTTGCACACCAATCGTGTAATGTAAACGTTAGACTGAAATATTTCGTACCGGTTTTTATACACAATTCCAATTACGATTTAAAGTTTATTTTACCATCGTTGGCCTGCACTGCCAAGGGGGGAGTTGTAGATGACGCATAGATAGATGGTACTTTTTCATATAAGATTGATGATTTTCTATGATATTATATGAAAAAGTACCATCTATCTATGCGTCATCTACAACTCCCCCCTTGGCAGTGCAGGCCAACGATGGTAAAATAAACTTTAAATCGTAATTGGAATTGTGCATAAAAACCGGTACGAAATATTTCAGTCTAACGTTTACATTACACGATTGGTGTGCAACTCCTCTAAAGTTACTCCCTTCTGACGGAATTTCCTGCGATAAATGATTGCGGTCGATAACCTTACCTCTTACCCCATTCCCAATACTATCATCGAATTCTCCTTTGCAAACCCAACATATTTTATGATTTTTAATGGTCAATCTGTCATCTGGTGATAGGAGCATAGGGAAGTTTGTGCAGCGTAGGCGAGAAATTGCACCATTCGCTGTTTTTATTAGACTGTTCAAGGCCGAGCACATGAAGTCTTCACCCCCCAATGACTCAACTACATCGAACACTTCCATGGTATTACTGGAGTCTCATTGCGCATGAGCGTAAGAGACCCCTGTGGCTTCGTGTATTTTTACACGATTTGGATTTGACGAATCGTACACGTCAGTGAGTCTCACTTCGCAGCTCAAAGTGATCTTATTGCTCTGCAGGAGCGTGCTCTGAAAGTTATTAAAACGTAACATCGCCCTATCTCTACTAATTATTTCCTCAGCCTGGTATCAATGACGTTTACAGTGTTTCATATGATGCTTTAACTTTAAATCACTACGAAATTTTGAGAGACATGTTGGACAATAATGGAATACACCACCCCACTTTTTAACCTTACATAAAACCCCACTAATATCTGTAATTGGATTAAAATGTCCTATTGAATCAGGCTCTGAGGGAGGCGTGTATACAAGCAAAACCCAATGCTTCACTGACTCAATGGACGGAGCCCTCACTGGAAATAATACCCCCTTTTTATCAGAACGCTCTCTTTGAAATTTTTACCCTTTCCCCTAGTCCTGTATTGTTGAGGCTTTAAAATTTGATGCAGTAGGTAGAAGATATTTTCTTGCAGGGGTTAGTGCAGAACGAAATAGCCTAGCAAACCAGCTACAAAGACCATAGCCAGACATTGCAGTATGTCCCTTGTAATAGTCCAATCTATGACCTATTTGACGTGGACTTAGAGCACCAACATAGCAGTCAATATCAGGACAGATAAATGGAATTCTTCTATTGTTCATTTTAGGCAGTAACGATGGGTTGAAAATGGCATGTAATCACAGCTAAACCTTTTGTTATTGCTAGAGGATCACCCAATTCACTTCTTAGTGCTAACTGACGGAGTTCCAAATACGAAGTGTTTACAGGAACATACTGAAGATGCTTTATATTATAGTGATGAACATGTTCATGGGTTGTTTTTCGTCCAAGAACACGTAAGAGGGGGGTGTTGGAATTACCAACTCTCGATGTTTCCACAAAGGATGCATAAAGATATATGTAAGAGTCCGAGGCGAAACCAGGTGGACAAGGTAAATTTTTACCTTTTCCAAGCTAAAAAATGGAATTTATCTAGGCACGTCTTACCCTTGTCAACGCACGTCTTACCCCTTTCATATAATCAATTTTCATATAAAATCATCAGAGAAGCTACTGCTGCTAGAATTCATGTGGAAAACAGTTGACAAGGGTAAGACGTGCCTGAATAAATTCCATTTTTTAGCTTGGAAAAGGTAAAAATTTACCTTGTCCACCTGGTTTCGCCTCGGACTCTTACATATATCTTTATGCATCCTTTGTGGAAACATCGAGAGTTGGTAATTCCAACACCCCCCTCTTACGTGTTCTTGGACGAAAAACAACCCATGAACATGTTCATCACTATAATATAAAGCATCTTCAGTATGTTCCTGTAAACACTTCGTATTTGGAACTCCGTCAGTTAGCACTAAGAAGTGAATTGGGTGATCCTCTAGCAATAACAAAAGGTTTAGCTGTGATTACATGCCATTTTCAACCCATCGTTACTGCCTAAAATGAACAATAGAAGAATTCCTTTTATCTGTCCTGATATTGACTGCTATGTTGGTGCTCTGAGTCCACGTCAAATAGGTCATAGATTGGACTATTACAAGGGACATACTGCAATGTCTGGCTATGGTCTTTGTAGCTGGTTTGCTAGGCTATTTCGTTCTGCACTAACCCCTGCAAGAAAATATCTTCTACCTACTGCATCAAATTTTAAAGCCTCAACAATACAGGACTAGGGGAAAGGGTAAAAATTTCAAAGAGAGTGTTAAAGAAAATATTAGATCTTCACCAAGAGCCGTTGGTGAGCAATTAAAATCTCAGCAAAATTGGAAGGGATTAAAAAGGGTGCGTGGTCATCATTTGCTCATCAGTCTCTACCCAGGCGGGAAGCGAAGGACATCAACAACGACTTTGAGGAATAAAGGGAAGAAGACCAATAAGAAGAAGAAGAAGAAAAAGATTGTTAGATCAAAGAAGGATTTCTTCTTTTAAGATGACCTATCTCCCCCAAAGGGAATCACATCCATCAATCAGCTCCTCATAGAATCTATTCAATGTTGAAAATGTTGATGTCAGTGTTAAGAATGGCTACTATGAACAATTTCATCCTCAACAACCCCTCTCGGAAAATATACATTTTCAGATATTTTCCAATGAAGACTATTTCATTGATTTATCATCAAAATTTATTGATTTAAATGTTGCGGTGAAGAAAAACTCAGATAATACAACTCCCATTAATGCCAATGGCCTGTCCTATGAAAACTGTATCCTACACAAGTTGTTCAAACACATTAATGTATTTATTAATGGAACATTGGTGAGCACTAGCAATAATTTATTCAACTATGCAAGCTACATACAATTTATGATGATGACTCCAAAGGCATATAAGGAGTTGAGAGGACAGTCATTGGGCTATGAATGTAGATCAGGTGTTGATACTGACGGTGAGTTAACTGCTGCAGTGAGCCAGGAGTATTATTTATTTGGAAAATTAAATCATGAGATATTCAATATATCCCAATGGTTACCCCCCAATGTCAAGATTGACATAAGTTACAACTAGCCCCATCGAATTTCATTTTGAGAAAAACACTTGCTGCAGCATCCGATGTAAATGTCATTATCACTTCGGTAATTCTTCATGTTCAAAAACAACAGGTTATGAGCTCTGTTGCATTGGCAGCGGAAAAACTAAGAGCCAATGGTAACAACATTAAACTTCTTGTCCCCCATACGATCACCAGTCAATGTCACATTGCCACTGGCTCTTGCATATATACCGATTCATCATTTATCAATGGAGAAATCTCGTCAAAAATCGCTTTGGCCTTTGTGAAGAGTGGCATTGTTGTTGGATCCTGGACTGCATCCCCCCATGATTCAAAATATTTTGGTCTATCTAGCCTTGTGTGCAAAGTGAATGGAATCCCACTGCACACTCTATTATTTGATAAGAAATTCTACAGAACTCTGTATGAGTTGACCATGCAATCCCTAGATCATGATTCACAAACTATTTGAAAATGGAATAACTTATTTAATGTTTTCAAAAAACCATGGTGTAATTTTTTTAGATCTGTGTGGGACCCAAGATATGAGCATAGTACGAACGGGGAATGTACATTTAGAGTGCACATTTGCCGATGCTTTGACTGAAAGTATCACGCTAATAACATTGAGTCAATTTGAAACCTATTGGGAAATCACACCCGACGACAGTGTTCTACTAGACCTTGCACCATGAATACAAACCAAATAGTCAGCATATTTAATATGGATTTATACATGTCTCAGTACAAGTCCTATTGCATACCATCGGACTTCATTGAAAAATTCCAAGTGTTAATAATACCCAAATCATTGTTAATAGCAGTCCATCGAGTTTGAAGACAGGTCATTGGCTATGCATCTTTCAAACAGCGAAGAATATCAAATTTTTTTATCCTCTTGGCCTATCATATAAATTCTACACTCCACATATCAACAACTTTATTGAGAGCAGTGGGAAAACTATTATTCAAAATCAGAGGAGAGTACAGGATTTAACGACTATGACATGTGGCTTTCATGCACTACTCTTTTTATTCTCTAGTGGAAAATATACTTTCAAGTGTGTTTAATATTGATTTTAGTGCCCTACGAATAAAATGTTCTAAAAATGTATGTAAAATTGTTTATGAATAAAAATAATGTATATACATGATAAAAAATGACTTTTCTAATCTTTATATTTCTTTTTCGACTACGTATAGGTATTTGTCGAGAACAACTAATGCAGGTAGATTATCTGAATTCACTGTATACTGATCCTGATGTGCTGCAATGTCAGGGTCACATTTTCTACAGTATAATGTAACTTCACTCTTATCATATCTCTTTTTACAGTGAATGATACTATTTTCATTCATTTTTTAAAATTCGTGTTTTTCAATTTGCTTAATTGAAGCAATGTCACATACAGTGTCCTCAAGTGGTGAATCACCTTCCATAACAGCCAAATAGAAATCAGTCGGCTTATAATCATAGTAGCCATTGTCTTCAAAACGATGACGTAGAAACCAAATTCTTTCGTTGTTCCAACAGTTGAATCGTAGACCTGGCTCCTCCTCCCAAAACAATCTGAAGCCACGACGACACCAATCTCTTAGCAATAAAGTAAAATCATGTTTAGGATTCTTTCCAATTATGCGAGGATATGTATTCTCCCACTGATTACATTTATCATAGTGGGAATTAGAGCATAGGTGTCCTCTAGGATGAGAGTCACACACCCCTTCAAAACAGGAATCACAACCTTTAATTTGTACGTCATATCCTCTACGCAATTTACACGGGTTGCATAATCTGCACTTTTCGTCATATTCAGCAATCACTGTACAATTCTCACATGATGACCAGCTCCCCCGTGTATACATGACTAGTGGACATGTATGGAACATTTTTTCATCTGTTAACACTCTCACCGCCAAAATGAAACTGAGCTGCGATCAACAAAATTAAGTAGGGTAGAGAGAGAGAGAGGAGTAAATCCTACTTGAATAACATCTTTCTCAAGAAAAAAGTCTTAAATTTCTAAGCTAGTGTGTGTTTAAAAGCAAATCCACAATATTATTTTACCTTGTCATGATTAATATGTCAATAAATTGTGTAATGCCTTTGGACCACGACGTAAAAGCTTCATGCAAAAGTCTAATGACGGAGAATTAGTTTTCATTATATCGACAAGCATTCAATGAGAAAATATCTTCCTTTGAACGGATAACTCCAGAAAATCATGATCTAGAATCAAACGTTTTTCCATAAACATAAGATTCCCCATGATTTTCTGCTTCTCAAATCTATACATTTTTAGAGTCCTAACACTCTCACAACCAACTTCAGACTAACCAGGATTTTTTTTCTATTCAAAAAAATATACGCTAACCTCCTATAGAAAAAATATCTTCGATTTAGAAACAATTTTATTGAATATAATTACAACAATAATAATCACTGATTCAATTTATTCTCCTCGATTTCCCTAGTGTATCTAATGCAGCTTGAAGTCTATTTATATGCAAAATGTTCAGTTTTGCTGCAAAGCATAATTGCTCCTCCAATTTAAATTTGCTCAATGATATCACATATCTTGCATACATATCTTCCCATTCAAGACTTAGTGTACATCCTCGTGTTATTTCCACTGCCACGTTTGGTGCTCTCGCCCTTGTATCATTGCTGCTACCTGCTCCAGCATCAAGCTCCAATAGTGTAAACGTACCACTCATTTCTTTGCTAATATCGTCTCAAATAATAATAAACTGTTCTGTCTGAATTCAATTCTCTTACTAATATGAACTACAATGAAAATCACTCCTTATATTTGAATCTGATTACTAATCAAGTTACCGTATACGGAGTAGCCTCTGTATCCGCTCTCTCTGATTGGTCCAGAAAATAGGTGTTGCCTCAGAAACCCGTCTGGTAAGGCATGTACCATCTGTCGTAACAGATGATTGCCCGTGGTAAGGAATGTATCGTTGAAACAGCAGTGTATATTCTTGTGTAATTGCTTGTATATTCAGTGGTGCCTATTGTCTTACTACTAATGCTCATAGTGGCTTTTTATTTACTTATTTATGCGATTTGTTTCCAGATTATGCTCTTGGAAAACTCAAGGAATCTTGCCCTAGTGAACCATCCGCAAGAGCTTACATAAGATACGTCTAATCAGCAAGAAAAGTTTTTGGCCCATTTCTGGGCCTCTTAGCATCCCCATGTGTTTTTCTTAGCCCAAGGACGATTTTTTAAAGTTTCAACCTAACTGAAAACCCAGGATAAAACATGTCCCATTTCCCATTATAAAATATATGTGTTAAAAATGAATAACTTGCATTATTTACGGTCCTTGCCCTGGGCTATGGGGTTCAGGACATTTAAGAAGAGCTGAGCCTCTCCACTGTTTTGAAAAATATGCCTATCTCAAAATTTAATCGAATGTCCTAGGGGTTGTGGATGGGGGCTAACAAAAGAAGTTACTGGCAGGGGTTTGTCACCGTCTAATCGTGCTTGAATCTTAAATAGTGACTCTCTATCATATGAGCCCCCTCCGAAGTTTTATATGATTACCCCTTCAATACGAGATGGTCTGGTAAAAATTAAACTAATAAATGATACTTTTAAGCCACTTGGCTCTTTACTTAGGCAGCGCTACTGCGCTACCTATGATATTCCTACACCACAAACAGTATGAAAAAATCCGGCTGTGCAGCACGTCCATAGTGAGCCCATACGCACAGTCATGTCAATTCATGTGAATCTTGAGGGAGGGAGAGGGGCAAAATATATTTTTCAGAATCTATGTGCAATTTTTTCCGTGAAAATACTAAAATAGGATAATATCCAAAATCCTTGGGGAAGGTGCAATAGGCCATATGGTTGGAATTCCCCTCCCACATGACACCACTGCATGTGCGTCCTTTTGTAAGGGGTCATAAACACTAGAGTTGTGGTAACATCATTTAATGCAAGAATAAGGTCACTTTGTAAAGGTAATTTTGCAAAATAATTGAATCACTAACGTTTGTCACAGGTGATTCAACCTGTACATCATTAGGAATTCATTTCACACAGCAGTTTTCAATTGTAGATGGTAGATCATTGATAAATAGGCAAAATAGTATCCGCCCTTTTCAACTACCGAGAGAGAGTCTTCTCAAAACACAAAGTGGGACAGAGACATTCCACCTATTACAGCTTGCTGGCTTCTGCTAGATAAGTCTTCAGCAATAAATGAGAAACTTCTGGGGCCTATGTTGTAAGAAACACATTTTGCTAGTAAGTTGGAAACGAGAACTTTGCCAAATGCCTTAAAACATCGATATACACCTTTTTTTTCCCAAAAGTCGTCTGATTAAAATTTTAGATAGTCATTTTGCTTAGTATATTTTAAAGGTGGAATAACTATGTCTTTGGAGATGACATGACCCCCCCCCCAAGAACCAACAGAGGAAGGGCAGCAACTTGTTAAATTTGTCCATTGTCTACATATAGTGTTTGTTATAAGATAGTATACCAACACTTTTCAGGTGGTGGGGAAGATTTTCTAGGTACAGACTTTCTACGAAGAAAATATCCAATTGAGATGGAAGTTTCCGCGGGGAAACTTTACACTGGCACAATTTCCCAGAATTCGTATGCGAAATTTCTTTCGTCTTGCTTTCTCGTAGCGGGCCCATTTTACTTGTGGAGACGCTTTTGGGAAATTATCCAGAAGAAATTTTAGGTGGAGTTGGAATTCTCTGGGGATTTTTACGTGGCGGGGGAAGATTTCCCATGGGAAAAACTTTCATGGAAGAATTTTCACCAGGAGAAAATCTCCACGGGGGAAATTTTCTGCGGGAGAAACTTTCCATGGGGGGGGGAGGGGGGGGGTTTCAAAAAATATTTTCCACACAGTCGGGATTCCCCCATGACCTTGAAAAAGATCAGAAGTGAAATAAAATCAAGTCTTTTTTCAAATGGAAGTATGTTAACGAACATTTTTCGGGCGGAATCGTAAACAAGAAATTTTCTGGGAGAATTCGTAGCGTTGATGGAATTGTCTGGGGGTAATTTCCCGGCGAACAAATTTGTATGCGGAAGGAACTTTCTATCGAAGGATTTTTCGCGGGGATTTTCCCCGGAGGGGGGGGATTTCCTGGGCTGACTGGCTGACTGACCGTATTTCAAACATTAGGCTATACGAAAAATGTGGTTCAATGTTGCTCTCTCGGGCTATAATGATAGAAAGGTTGAGGTGGCTAGGGCACGTTGTGCGGATGAAGGATGACAGATTGCCGAAGATTCTTCTTTTCGGCCAACCGTCTAGGTCTAAACGGAAAGCAGGTCGTCCTCGTCTGGGGTGGGAGGACGTCATAAAGAAAGATTTAAAGAAAATGGGAACTTCATGGGCGGGTGTTAAAGGGAGGCTTCGAATAGATTGGGATGGAGGAGGAGCGTGCGTAGCTGTGTTGGCCTCAGGCGGCTATGTGCTGCGGTGAGTTGTTAGTAATAGTAGTAGTTATTTAAAAAAACGATCGTATATTAAGTAAAAAATTTCTTTTCAACTGAAACTAAGGAACAACATTAAAACTTAAAACGAACATAAACTATTGAGTATATGGGGGGGGGCTCCCTCCTCAATATTCTACTCTTTGCGCTGAATTTCAATCTTTTGTCTCAATTCTGTAAAAACGGTTCCTGAAAACATAAAGGCAGTGTAATTAAAATCATAACCTTTTTTAGAAGTTATTGAAAAAACTTTCAAAAAGTTCTTATGAATGTCGTAAAATTCCCTTGAGACCATTCCATCCTCGCGGAAAATTGTCTCCCCTCCCTTAGTAAATATTTTTGCGGACGATTCAGCCTGGAAATTTCTCCTTAGCTTACTTTCATTGGAAAAAGATTTTTATTTCTAGTCGTTTTACGATCACTCCTGAAAACCCCCCTTCCGTGGAAAGTTTTCTCGGAAATCCAGTTTTTCGCTGGAAATTTCCCCCGGATAATTTCCCCGGAACATCTCCGCATGCAAAACTGAGTTGACAAAGAGAAAGTAAGACAAATAAAAATAATTTCGCATAGGAATTCTGTCAAATCCCCCTGTGTGAAATTTCTCCTGGAAAGTTCATCCCCGAAAATTTCCCACCCTACGAAATATTCTCCCAATGGAAATCCACCCCAAGCACAAAATTCCCGTCCCCTGAAAAATGTCTTCATACTTCCTAATAAAAAATACTATGCGGAAACAAGGGGCAAATTTTATAACTTAAAGACCTGTCCCCAGGGACTATGGGGGATCATCTTATCTCCAAAGGTCTAGTTTTTGGACCTTTCAATTACGCTGAACAAAATGGCTATTTCAAAATTTTGATCGGACAATATTAGGGAGAGAGAGGCGTTGGAGGGGCGCTAGTCATCCTCCAATCTTTTTGGTCATTTAAAAAGGGGACTAGAACTTTTAATTTCCGTTAAAATGAGCTCTCTTGAGGTGTTCTAGGACTATTGGTTCGATAAGATCACCCATGGAAAAAAAAAACACATAAATGCGCATCCATTATCTTTCTCCTGGCCTAAAATACAAAGTTCAACACTTTTTTCAGATGGGAGCTTGCAGCATAATTTTGCCGATATACAGTAGGGTTCTCTGATACGCTGAATCTGATGGTGTCATTTTCATTAAAATTCTTTAGCTTTACGGGATGTTACCCCCCTTTTTAAAAAATCAGGTAAATTTTTTCAGGCTTATAGCCTTTGGTGGGTAACTCTAAACTTAATGAGTCCTATATATTTGGAATCAGCATAATAAGTTGATTCTTTCGATATATTTATTGATGTTAAATTCCTTTTTTAGAGTTTCGGCCACTATTAAGCCACGGCGTTCCTTACTAAGTTCGTTATCACAAACTGTTTAATTAATTTTTTCCCCCACAGTCATTTCATATGGAAAGGGTATAAACTTCGGAAAGAGCTCATTTGATTGAAAATTGAAAGTTCTAATACCATTTTTGAGATCCAAAAGTAATCGAAGGGCGACCAACTCCCTCCCCCAAATACATCCTATGAAAATGTTGATCAATATGGTTCGAAGGTCAAATAACTATGTCTCCAGGGTTGACATAGCCCCCTCCAACAGGCCCAAGGGCAAGAACGAAAGTTATGCAAGTTGTCCTTAGGTAAAATATAAGGTTTTCTTATGAGGCAAGGAGATATGTTTGACGCCGGGGCTCCAGAATCGCTTCGAGTATTAGGTGAAAGTTTGATGAAATTACGAGAAGGATGTTGACCGCGATTAAAATACATTATGTGCATGTTAGCTGTCAAAAGAGCATTTAAGCAATATTTAAGGGACAGCTGAGGGTATTCAGTTGAAACTTTTAGGGAATAATGAGAGGGATACTGCACTGAATCAAAAGACACTGCGTGCATCGAAGTTTTCATAAGGACGTAAATATCTTCAATATTTCAAGCAGTTAGGAAATGGTATCAATTTGAAAAATTCAGAGAATGTTGAGAGGAATGTTGAACTTAAAGACACGATGCGCATCCCCGTCGTTAATGGATGGGCCACTAGTATTTAGGCGAAACTTTCAGGGAATTTTGAATTAAATTAAAAGATATTATGCACATACACCTCTTTTAAATGTCGCGTGAAATAGGTGCTATTTCTAAGGAACAGTCAAGGGTATTGAAACTTTCAGAGAGTGCTGAGGGGGATGTTGAATTCCAGTAAAAGAAAATATAAGCCATCCAGTTTTAAAAGGGCGTATGTGAAATAGAGCAGAAATGGCTAATGGGATTTATTTGAAATTTCCTGGGAGTGATGAAATAAATCGTGACACTCATTTTAACTAATAAATTAGAATCAAATATTTTAATTCTTAAGCCCAAGACGCAAAAGCTGGATATATATTTGTTATGTTAACCAATAATAAACTTTGACAATCAAAAAATATAAATTAACTAAAAAAAATCGAAAAAAAGCTTTTCAAAGAAAAGTAAAGAGCAATATTAAACTGAAGACCAGCAGAAATAAAGTTTTATAATAATTCAAACTCAAAACGTTCAGAAACTACTGTTAAAGAATAATTGAAACCCAGAACAAACAGAAATTAAAAGAAATGATCATTCCGAGCAAAAAGATATCAGACACTGATATAAATGAATAAATATATCTTAAAATGTGCATAAATAAAACTGAATATTCAATTGAAACTTAAAACGAGCAAAAATTACTACAAACAAGAGTTTGGCTAGAGTCCTCTTTTCGGTCCCTTGACCATAAAAATCTTACGACCTATTGTGTCATTTGTGCTTTACTGAAAACAAAATATATTATTAACTTTTTTGTTGTATATGTAACGTTGCAAAATAAAACAAAATACAAAAAAATATTGAATTACTGAGATTCAAGGGATTAATATCATTTTATATTAAATATTAGTTTATTTCAATTAGTTCTTTCTAACCATCCAATAATATGCAAATACAAAGCACAAATTATATATTTCCCAGACTTTTTTCCGTTTCTTGATTTTGTCAACGTGGATCCGCTTGATGGATATTAAGTTGAGACAATAGTAACGAAAGACAAAAGGCATTGGAAACGCACAACTTGGGCTATATATTTGCACATTAAGGAGAGGAAAGGGTTTAAAGTAAAGTGAAGCGGTTTTAGGAATGATGCAAGTAAGTTTTTAGGATTAAAAAAAATGTTTTCAGAATTTTTTAGTTTTCCTTCTAGATAGGATGCAATAGGATGCAATCAAAGCACCCAATGGTGTATTGATTCCCGAATCCATAGTAGGAGGGGTCAAAACTTATTTGTAAAGTCTAGGAGGACAGTTTTGTCGTTTTTTTCAAAATTTGTGACGAAAATACTCCATAAAGTGTATTTTCCAGTGAAAACAACAATAAACATATTTTTCAAAATCTATGGCGGCAGTTGTCCCCAGGGGTAACTGTTTTCTTAAACAGCCACATGACTGTTTTATTTAAAGTTGTACTTTTCCAATCAATTTCCTGAATACGGAAAAGCTGCTCTGCTTTTATACATCTTATCCATTTTAATTGGTTTCGTAAATTGGACGATATTTAAGACCGGTTGAGCATGTGCAGAGATTCTAAATGACTTTTCAGAGAAAATCGAACCAAAAGAAAAAAAAAACAATAGGTCTGGTTTAATGACCTGAACATCAACGTGATTCCTATGCATATGTTTGATGCACATGATAAAATAATAATGAGAATTAATTAAAATAAGACAATTATATGCAATCTATTATCAGTAACCAAGGAAGATAATTTTAATAATATTTTCATTATAATGTAAGTTTAATTTATTGGCTTTACATTTATTCATCATAAAATTTTCTGGACAACTCCAAAAGCACACGAAACAATACAATACTTTAATCCACTCGAAAAAGGCTGTGTGTAAGAAAAAATAAGTAAATAAAAACAAAGAACAAAATTGCCTTATCTATCATAGGCAGCGCAAACGCGCTGCCTAAGTAAAGAACGATGTTGGCACAATTTAATATTATTTTTTTGTTTTTTTTCCATACCAGGGTACTTCATATTGAAGGAGTTGTCGTAGAAACTTCAAAAACGGCTCATTCGATTGGAATTCGGAGTGTCTAGTGCCCTTTTTAATAGTCGAAAGTGATTGGAGGGCAACTAGCCCTCCCCCTCACGCCCGTCGTTCCCCCAACCACATCCAATCAAAATTTTGAGATAGTCATTTTGTTCAGCGTAGTTGATTTCCAGATAGAACATATGTTTTTGAGGAGGACACTCCTCCACAACCCTTGGGGCAAGGGTTTTATGTTACGTCCTGGGGGCATATAAGAACGTTGTTGGCATAATGTATTATTTATTATTTTTTTTTCCTTTCGAGCAGGGCACTTTGTATCGATGTAGTTGTCGTAGAAACTTCGAAAAGGGCTCATTAGATTGGAAATTGGAGTGGCGTGTGCCCCTTTTAATAGTCGAAAGTGATTGGAAGGCAACTAATACCTCTTCCACGCCCACAATTTCCCGAAACACAGCCAATCAAAATTTCGAGATAGCCATTTTGTTCAGCGTAGTTGATTTCCTGATAGAAATTATGTTTATGAGTAGGACACTTCCCCCACAGCCCTAAGGGCAAGGGTTGTAAGTTATGCCCTGGGGGAAAATAAGGTTTTTATAGAAGGCGTTGTCGTATAAACTTCAAAAAAGGCTCATTCGATTGGAAATTTAAAGGGCTTATGTCCTTTTTATTAGTCGAAAGTGATTGGAGGACAACTAATCCTCCTCTCACGCCCACCTTTTCCCCAAATACATCCAATCAAAATTTTAAGATAGCCATTTTATTCAACGTAGTTTTAAGTTCTGGAAATTAAATCTTTGAGGATGACAATCCCCATAGCCCTCGGGGCAAGGGTTGTAAGTTATAACCTGGGGGCATATAAGGTTCTTATAGAACGCATTGTCGTAGAAAATTCAAAAAGGGCTCATTCGATTGGAAATTAAAATGGCTAGTGTCCTTTTTAATAGTCAAAAGTGATTGGAAGGCAACTAACACCCCTTCCACGCCCACCATTTCCCCAAACACATCAAATCAAAATTTTGAGATAGCCATTTTGTTCCATGCAAATTAAAGTTCAGATAATTATACCTTTGAGTAGGACACTCCCACTGCAGTCTTCAGGGGAAGGGTTATAAGTTATGCCCTGGGGGTGTATAATGTTTTTATTGAAATCTTTGTCTTAGAAACTTGAAAAGGGCTCATTCGATTGAAAATTCAAAGAGCTAGTGTCCTTTTTAAGAGTCGAAAGTTATTTGAGGGCAACTAACCCCCCTCTCATGCCCATCTTTTCCTCAAACACATCCAATCAAAAGTTTTAGGTAGCCTTTTTATTCAACGTAGTGAAAGTCTTGGAAATTAGGTCTTTGAGGATAACAATCCCTCCCCCAAAACCCTCAGGGCAAGGATTGTAAGTTATACCCTGGGGGCATATAAGGTTTTTATTGAAAGCGTTGTCGTAGAAACTTCAAAAGGGCTTATTCAATTGAAAATTGAAAGGGCTAGTGCCTTTTTTAATAATCGAAGTGATTGGAGAGTGACTAACGCCCCTCTCACGCCAAATATTTTCCCAGACACATCCAATCAAAATTTTGAGATATCCATTTTGTTCAACGTAGTTGAAAGTTCTAGAAATTAGGTCTTTTAGGATGATCCCCCCCTCAGAGCCCACAGTGCAAGGGTTGTAAGTAATGCCCTGGGGCATATAAGGTTTTTATAGAAATTTGTTGAAGAAACTTGAAAAAGGGCTCATTTGATTGGAAATTAAAATTGCCATTTTTAGTAGTCGAAAGTGAGTGGAGAGTAATTAATCCCCCTCTCACGCCCACCATTTCCCCAAAAACATTCCATCAAAGTTTAGATATGGCCATTTTGTTCAACGTAGTTGAAAGTTCTGGAAAATATGTAATTAAGGATGACAAACCCCTCAGAGCCCCAGGGAAAAGGTTGTAAGTTATGCCCTGGGGGTATATAAGGTTCCTATAGATAGAGTTGTCGTAAAACTTCAAAAGAGGCTCATTCAATTGGAAATTGAGAGGGCTAGTGTCCTTTTTAATAGTCGAAAGTGATTGGAGGGTAACTAGCCCCCCTCTCACGCCAACGATTCCTCCAATCACATCCAATCAAAATTTTCAGATAGCCATTTTGTTCAACGTTGTAGAAAGTTCTAGAAATTAGGTATTTGAGAATTACAAATCCTCCCTCCCAGCCCTCAGGGCAAGGGTTTTAAGTTATGGCCTGGGGGCATGTAAGGTTTTTATTGAAAGTGTTGCCGTAGAAACTTCAAAAGGGCTCATTTGATTGGAAACTGAAAGGGATTGTGCGGTTTTTAATAGTTGAAAGTGATTGGAGAGCGACTAACGCCCCTCTCATGC
>CM051258.1:51748134-51803468 GCA_027921565.1 Artemia sinica | reverse complement strand
CCACAATTTCCCTAAACACATCCAATCAAAATTTTGAGATAGCCATTTTGTTTAACATAGTTGAAGAACAACCCTTAGGGTAAGGGTTGTAATTTATGCCCTTGGGGCATATAAGGTGTTATAGAAAGCGTTATCGTTTAAGAAAGGGCTCATTCGATTGGAAATCGAAAGACCTAGTGCCCTTTTTAATAGTCGAAAGAGATTGGAGAGTTTGACATTTTTATAGTAGAGATCGATGTTGGTATAATGAATTTTTTTTTTTTTTTTTTTTTGTTTAGACCAGGGCATTTCGTATCGAAGGTGTTGTCGTGAGACCTTCGAAAAGGCCTTTTTCGATTGAAAATAGAAAGGGCTGATGCCCTTTTTAATAGTAGAATGTGATTGGAGGGCAACTAATCTCCCTCCCACGCCCATCCTCTCCTTTGCCCATCATGTTTAAAAACGAAATGTTGCATTAAGATTAAATCAAAATGCACTGTGTTAATGCTAATTCCCAATAAGGCATCCCAGCAGTGACCAAAAATAAAATCAAATAATGCATTAAGCGTGAAACTAACACAAATCAGCATCGATAAATAAATGAAACCCGAAACGAACAGAAATTATAATAAATAACCGAGTCAAACTCAAAACGAACAGAAATTAACATAAGTTGGGCTTTAATCCTCTATGCCTTCCCAAGGCCAGAACAAAATTTGCACTTTACTGAAAAAATACAAATGAATGTCCATTGTTAATTTAATATACATATACTGATATTTAATAATCAAGATGTTAATATTATTTGATTTATTAAAGTTATAAACAAAAAACATTTAAATTTTTTCAGTAAAGTGCAAAATTGTATATAAAAAAAAATTCAGTTTGCTAATATTTTTATATAGAATACTCAAATCACCATCAATCACCAGCAATAAAAAGTGTTACATTCTATGTTCTCCCATAGCCTTTACATGGTCCTTAGGACAAAGTCCATTAAAAGGATCCAAGCAAAGCGGGATAGAAAGCAATCCTAAACTCCTGGTTGAATATTAAACCAGCTACTAACCTCATTTCTTACCTTAACTGGATCATTGTTGCTCTCATACATAGCAGTAACGACTTCAGTACATTTGTCTGGTATACCTTACGAGGGTAAGACTTTCGCTAAAGATTTTCAATCGGCTGACTCTAATGGTTGCTGATAATCTGTGAAATTGAAGACTAGAGGGGGCTTGACACAGGAGTTTCTCAAATACTAATCTAAGAGTGAAAACTAGGTCGACGCATCATCTCCCCTTCCTAAAATCAAATTGTTTTCCTCTTAAAACTTAATGTAAAAACTGCATCTCTAAGTTTAAAAAGCACCATAATACTAAATTATTTTATTCCTCCAAATACCAAGGCAATGCCTCTTTAATTACCATCTCACCCTTATCACCCTTCCTATCGAGAGGTTTAATTAAAGTTTTCCTAAGATGGCTAGGTGCTTTTCCTTTTTCGAAAATCAAATTCATAAATTTCGGTAGTTTATCTCTACCTTCACAACCACAATATTTCAAAAACTCATTTACCACGCTGTTAGCAACTGGGGCCGTATATTTTTTAAATCCTTTCAGTATTGTCACTAACTCATCCTCATAAAATAAACCTTCCTTACTTCCAAAGTGTCATAATCTTTTTCATTTTTCTCTATATTATTCCCTGTTTCTTTATCACGGCTTAGAACATTCTCAAAATGTTTTGCTTATTCTTCTTTAGCAATTTACTTATAACTAGTCGAAGCCCCGTTCCTATCTTTATCCAGGACAAGTCCAGATTGACTATGCTCTTTCAATTTTTTAACATGCCTCGACAATATTTTACTAAAATATTGTCTGGCTGCATCTTCCTGATCTTCGGCAATTTTTTCCATGGCTTCCACTTCACACCTCTTTAATTGATATTGTAATGCCTTCTCCACTTTCCTCAAATTTCTCTTATTTTTGTATAATCTATCACTTAAGTTCTTCGAGTGGAAACCACTCCTCTTTTCTACCATGTTTGAAGCATATTTGCTAATATTCTCCTTAAGATACCATATGGCACTGCACAATCCATTAATTCCCTACATTGTTAAACTGCAGACTTTACAATTTAATATTCAACCATTCCTGGAAAATTTGTATCAAATTCTCATCCTGGAGTATAACAACGTCATAACTTCCTCAAAGGTAAATACTTTCGAGGCTTTCCTCGAAGGCCTTATTACATTTCAGCTTTAGGTATACCCAAAACACTGCCAGATGGCGATCTTTACTTTTAATATCAGTAACAGCACTCCTAAATACCCTTGTATTTTGTATCAATATGGCCTGCCTTTGGTTCACAAAAACATAATCAATATGGTGGGCCGTCTCACCATCATGCGAATTCCTTTTAACTTAAGTGTCATTTGATCACCAAATATTGTAATGGTTATAACTAGATTGTTATACCTACAATATTACAGCAGCCTATGACTGTTACTGTTTTACTTTTCTACACTAAATTTACCCAGGCCAGGATACCATCTATTCCTATTTCTATCTTGTCAAAATAGCATGTGTGCAATATCTCAGGAACGGCTAAGAATGTTGAATTGGAACTTTCAAGCAATATTGTAGGGGAGAGAAGGCAAGCAGAAGTTGAATGATGACTTGGTTGAAAGGATATATCTAAATCCAAATAGACTATGCCCATCCAGGTTGTCAAAACACCATACTGCAATACCCATGGAAAGCATAAGGTTTACCATAATGGGACAATTAGGAAACAAGCTGAAATCGATTTAAAGAAAACTTATATTTTTTTCACCATGCAACATTCTGGGCTTGGTATGTCTTGACGGGCGTTTTCGGGAGGAAAAACCTCTTCCTAGTTAATTTGTCGACTATGGGCTGCCTCCCTGTAGTAGCAAAATATTTGTAGGCATGAATATATAATGAGTCGGAGGTAATAGGCTTGAGATTGTCTGTGCAGGATTTTGACTCTTGTTGATGGAAGAACATCGCCATGTGCTGAAAACCATATTGTCACCAAGATGGGCTCAGGATTGCACAAAGCCTCCATTCATGGAGGTCCCAGGGATTTCTTGCTGTCCGGTTCTAAGCCGGCTTAAGCACTTTGTTGTAGACTTGAGAAGATATGTGATCCCCGTCCTGCACTGGTATCCAGATCATTGCTTTTCCTGAGGCCAAAATAATTTCAATGATTTAAAGAACATGAAAGTTGGAACTTGGAATGTTACGACGTTAAAAAATGACCATCGTATCGACATTTTGACTGACGAACTCAGACGATTTGAACTGGACTTATTAGGAGTTTCAGAAACTCATATCCCAGGGGTAGGAAGCATGAAATTAGGTGATATAGAACTTGTTTACTCAGGCAGGAAGGATAAGTTACATAGACAGGGAGTAGGGATTATGATGAATAAGGAAGCTGCTAAGTCTTATTTAGGCTGGGTAGGTTTAACAATAGAGCACTAATCGCTTATTTAATGACTAAAAAGTTTACGGTATCAGTTATAGTAGTATATGCCACTGTAGAACCGACTGAAGGAGATACTAGTGACTCAGATGAATTTTACTTAGAGTTACAGGAGCAAATAGACAGGGCCTCAGGTAAAAATATGATATTCTTAATAGAAGATTTTAACAGCCAAGTCGGTAGAACTAGGAATAGATTGTATCCTAGCCGAGATAAATTTGGTGTAGGAAAAGAAAACAGTAATGGATACAGACTTTTGCAATTTTGTAGGTATGACAATCTAGTTATAACCAAAACGGTGTTTGATCATAAAATTCAGGTGATGGTAAGACAGCGAACCTTATTGATTATGTTATAGTAAACCCAAGACTGGCAGGATTAATACAAGATACTAGGGTATATAGGAGTGCTGTTATTGATGTTAAAAGTAAAGATCACCATCTAGTAGTGTCAAGGGTTAATTTAAAGCTGAAATTTCGGAAGGGTAACTACCTCCCAGGAAGTTATAATGTTGGTAGATTCCAGGATGAGAATTTGAGAGAAACTTTCCAGGAACAGTTGAATGCTAAACTTCAGAGTTTAAAATTTGATAATGTGGAAGATGGTTGGAATAATTAAAAAAAAAACAATTAGTGAAGTTGCTGAAGGTGTCTTAGGGAAGAAGGCTAGGACTGCAGCTAAGAATATTAGTGATAAAGCTTTATGTTTAATTGAAAGGAGAACAACTTGTACAAGAATTATCTGAGTGATAGATCATATGAAAACAAAAGGAATGTTAAGAAAGTGGATAAAGCATTAAAATATGAACTAAGGAGGTGTGAAGTGGAGGCCATGGATAAAATCGCCGAGGATCTGGAAGATGCAGCTAGTCGGCATAATAGTAAAATATTCTACTGGCATGTTAATAAATTGAGAGGGAGTAGTCAATCTGGACTTGGCCCAGTTAAATAAAGGAATGGGGCCACAATTTGCAATAAGGAAAGAATTAAAGAGATATGAGCAGAACATTTTGAGAATTTGCTAAGCCGACATAGGGTTGCTGAAAAACTGTAGAGGAAAATCGAAAAGTTTGTGATACCTTGGAGGTGAAGGAAGATTAGTTTTTTGAGGAAGAATTAGCGACAGTAATAAAAGGATTAAAAAATAATAAGGCTCCAGGTGCTAATACGGCGGTAAATGACTTTCTTAAATATGATGGCTCTCAGGTTAGAAATGAGTTACTGAAGATTATGAATATAATTTTTGAAAAAGGGGAAGTATCTAACAATTTTAGGAAAACTTTAATTAAACCACTTTATCAAAAGGGTGATCAAAGTGAGTGTGGTAATTATCGAGGCATTAGTCTGGTCTCTGTAGGTAGTAAATTACTTAGTAATATGATACTTTTTAGACTGAGAGATGCCGTAGACCAAGGTTTAAGAGAAGAAGAGTGCAGTTTTAGAAAAGGTAGAGGATTTGTCGACCAAATTTTCACTCTTAGGTTAATAATTAAGAAGTGCCTGAGTTGTCAAAACCTCTGATTCTCAGTTTTATAGATAATGAGCAAGCGGTCAATTCTGTTGATGGAAGAGCTTTAGTAAAGGTTAACCCTTTTATGGTATACCAGACAAATACATTAAAGTGATTAGTGCTATGTACGAGAATAACACTGCTGCGGTTAAGGTAGGAAATGAGGTTAGCAGCTGTTTTTTTATTGAATCAGGAGTTAAGCACGGTTGTGTTCTATTCACTTTTATATGGATTATTTTCATGGACGTTGTCTTAAAGAGCACAGGAAAGGCAATGGGAGACCCCCGAATCAAATGGGGAGGAAAAAAACCTCCTGGAGTTAGATTATGCTGATGATTTAAGTATTCTACCTGAAAGTGTGAGCAAAATGAATGAACTTTTAAAGGTTTTGCAAGTTCAGGGCACTAGAATTGGTTTGAAAATTAATATTAAGAAGACTAAATCAGTAAGGCTAGGAATAAGTGAAGATGAAAAGGTGACGTTGGGTATTGAAGAGATTGGTCAGGTGGGCAGCTTTACTTACCTTGGTAGCATTATTAGAAAAAGATGGTGGGAGCAGTGAAGATGCTAAAAGTAGAATAGCCAAGGCTCAGGGTGTTTTTTCACAGTTAAAAAAATTAGAAGAATAGGAAGATAACTCTGCAAACCAAGATTAGATTATTAGAAGCTACAGTGATGACAGTGGCCAAATATGGCTCTGATGCATGGGCGCTCCGAAAAGCTAGATGTTTTCCAGAGAAACTGCTTAAGGATTGTTCTGGGTACCCGGCTGACTGACCGTATTTCAAACAATAGGCTGTACGAAAAATTTGGTTCAATATCGCTCTCTAGGGCATAAATGAAAGACAGGTTGAGGTGGCTAGGGCACGTCGTGCGGATGAAGGATAACAGATTGCCGAAGATTATTCTTTTCGGCCAACCGTCTAGGGCTAAACGGAAAGCATGTCGTTTTCGTCTGGGTGGGAGGATGTAATAAAGAAAGATTTAAAGGAAATGGGAACTTCTTGGGAGGGTCTAAAAAGGGAGGCTTTGAATAGATTGGGATGGAGGATGAGCATGAGTAGCTGTGTTGGCTTCAGGCGGCTTGGTGCTATGGTGAATTTTTAGTAGCAGTAGTAGTAGTAAGCCATACCGAAATGAAAAAGTTGTCGTAGAAACTTTATTGGGGCTCATTCCATTGGAAATTAAAAATTCAAATAAAACAAGACGATTACAAAATAGAGTTGAACGACCTACAACAGGTTGGGGAAAAGTTAGGAGATATAGAATGTCGGGTTGGATGGGAAAAACTTGGAAAGGAATCTGAGATTAGTCCTATCAACTCTAAGGGAGATTTGGTCTCTTTTGCGGGGGGAGAGCCCCCTTGGGAAACAATAAATGATGGACGATTCGCTCAATGAAAACTGGTTGGCCAGTTGTGCCCTGTTACTAAGATTTTGCCTCTCTGACCTGGAGTCCTTGGGGGATACTCTCTCCCAGTCACTTCATATTTCACCCAAACCTTTGTCCAGTAGCCCTATTCATCGTTTTTACTCTTCATGGGAATCACCAATTATTTCCGGCAAACCTTATTCGGTATCTGAATTTTAACTTCAGTTGGTATCAACGCCTATTCTTCATCTGATTATCCCAAGGGAGAGAACCCAGAATGAACAGATTAATGAATCGCTCAAACTTTTAGCTGATGTCCCTGTACACCTATCGTTTTCACAGGCCTTTGCATTTTCGGCCTTAGATTATTTGAAATAATGCCAAGGGGCAATTTACATTTTAATTGAAATGTGGTGATGTTTCCACAGATTTAAAGTAAGAGGCTAGTGCAGCCAGTTTTTTATGATGGCTGGCATCATTAAATGTGCCAGAAACTGATTCTCTGCTCTCTTAAATTTAAATTCGTGAGAGCAAGAAAAGTTGTATTTTTGATTGTGCTGAGCACGATCATTTTCTGTGAATCTTGGGGAATTCAATTTTCAAAACCTAATGCGGATGCCATACGATAGAAACTATGGTGGTTTTACAGTAGAGACGTGTGGATGACGACAGATCCTGAGCCAAGCGGTGGAAGTACAGGCACTGGTAGAAGAAAGAAGACTAATGGATTTTGTAAAGTTGAAATTCAGTGTTATGCTTTAAGGGTGGACAAGTGTGGCGCATGGGTGGTCATTTATCTTACGGAGGAGGTGTTGGGGTTACAACTTTTGTTTTTTTTCTTTTCAGATAAATTACCAGAAACCCAGACAGGGTAGGAAAACAGTTGTGAGAAATACTGACATTATCATATCTACAGGGAGGTTCCGTTTACTCTCTAAGGAGATAGCTAGAAATTTTAGTGGTGACCCGGGGTGGGTGTACCTTTTGCCTAGAATTGGCCATTAGACCGTTTGATTACATTATCATACCCTAGAGCAGGAGTTGGGGATTCCAGTCATTCCCTGGAGTTGGGTATAAACATACCCTGTATTTACAGAACTGTTGTGGTAAGTGCGGGCATCCCATTTTAATATTTTGCGATAGCAGAACTTTTCCCTCCAGTAAGTGGTGTAGCACCATTTTTGCAACAATAAGTCGTGACACCCGTGCCTTACCACTATAATACATTGAATTGTTAATTCAGATCGCTAACCCATCGTTTTTTACTGTAAGAAATCACTTTTCTCTTGTTCGAATCCTACACCAGACAAATAATTAATAAATTCAAGATGTGCGGTCGGACGTGTTAAGAGGATACTACTTATTTCATTTGATTGTTAATTCAGTGATATGTGAGGGTTTCTGTCAATATATTTCTAAAAACAATTTATTAGCATTGTCTTTTTCCAAAAAATTCAAAGTCCCTCCCCTCCGAAAAAAGAAAACAAATAAAATGTTCAGAATCAAAAATAAGTAAGATTCGTCTCAAGGGCTACGCTTGCAAACCCCTCAAAGGCAGTTTTTATGTACTTTTTAGTTTTGATATTGCTCTTTACCGTCCTCCGAAGGTCCAGGTTCAAAAATATTTCACGAACTGAATTCAAAGGTTCAATAATAACTAGCAGGGAGGGGAATCTTTAAATGAAAGATGATATATGACGTACATTTACTTGCAATTTGGTAACTAAAGAGATTGTAAATGTGTTTTCGATAAAACAAAACCGTATGAAGAACAACCCCTTTCACTAAACATAAAACAAAAAAACTGACAAAAAATCACTAACCCGTTCCAATGGTATATCAGAATCCGTATCCGTATCGTAACTTCTCTTACTAGACGTAACTGTTTACAATTCAATTACTGCTCAAACGCTTTTTTTTCCAACTTGAATCAATGTAAGCTAGTCAAATGTCTATGTGGAACTGTGATACTAACTCTAAATCAAGTGTTTTATATTCTCACTAAAGGCCAAAGAAATCGATTGTGTAAGAAATCATTGACTGCAGTGCAATGAGACTAGGAACCACTCTAATTCTTACGACGCGATGATGAATGAGACTCAGAAAACTGTCAGAATATGTTGTGCAAGTAACAACCTAAGCCATTGCACTACTAACTCTCAAGGCTAGAGAGTACAGTGACTTTCAAGAGTGCCTGGCCTTGATACGATTCATTGATTCTCATAAGTGCCTGGCCTTGATAGAGTTCATTGATACTTAAGAGTGGCTTGACAAGCGAGGGTCTACTCACTATCTGTGAAAAGGTGTAGAGCTTTCCCGGAATTCATTATAAGCATTTCACTCATGTCTGATACTAAACATTGTTTTAAACATCACAGTTGACACAAATGAGGGTTTTATTGCAGAGTTTGGGCTAAATATTGGAAGGAGTCATATCAAAATTAAAAAAGACTATAAGGAGTTAAAACATCAGTGGTAGAAAAGCACATCACACTCAGTGGTTTCGAAAGGCCTGCTCCACATCAGAGATCCCAAAAGCAAGCCTAAATTTTATTATCTCTGTAAATTTATGCTTCTTTATTGTGTTTCATTATACTAAAGCAACTGCAGAGATGCAATTTTTTAGTAAGCCTGCATACACATCAAACTCATGGATCGCGTTAACTGGTAGTGCATTGATTCGTACACAGCAAATTCTGCACCGTTTTTCAGATTCAACCCACTAATATGACTTTCAACCATGTCTCCATATCAATTCCAAGAATAGGTTGCAGTAGGAGGCAAAGGTTATAACAAGAAAGTTACATGTTGCTTAGTGATTGATCTTAACTGTTTTTCTTAGACCAAACACAGGCCGTGTCTTCAATGAGACTGTCAGAAAAAGCTAGAGAAATTAAGTTTCTGTTTGGGCTTTCTAAGGCTCAAAAGGTCAATCAGGTGCATTTGAAGTTTTTTCTTTGTGTTAAGAAATATTGAATCCCATCCAAACGCTTGTTTTTACTGCCATGGCACTTGGTCAACGTCGCCTATACTTTATTTGGAGTTTTAAATGGATATAACATCTAATTTAATTACCCAAAGAGTAAATTCATTTTATGAAGCGGTAGCCACTGTCAGACTTTGGATCTGCTAATTTGGAACCGGACAAGAGGGAGGCTTACTAAGTAATGTCTTTGTCTTTAATTTTTTTCTATATCGAAATCGTTCAAATTGAAAAAAACTGCTTTCCAGCAACTTACCCTACCAATTGGGTGCAAAAGCAGCTACAAAGTGTAGTACACTTTAACCTTGAAGACATCTATCAACCTTAAAAGGCTCTAACGACCTTCAGGCGTGACTAATACCTACTTTACAGTGTCACACAAGTTGCAAAAAGTCTACAAAATTAGTATTTTAGTCCCACGACAAGCCCTCAGAGTAGGTGACTCTCGCTTTTAGATTGTAATGGGTGAAGTACTTGGAATTTACCGTAGCCTCGCCACGATTAACTATAGGTGAATGTCTCAACTCATTGACAGACCAGTTAGCCAATTGAAAATATTTTGGGTCTAAGTCTGACTAGTTAGACCAAAAATTGATGGAAACCCTGGACGAGCCATTCGCCTTCGATTTTTTACTTATTTCTTATTTTTTCTTCTGACCACTTAGTATCAAAAGGCTGACCTTAGGAACTTCGGTGTTGGGGGGTTATTTCATTGAAGAATTAAGGTTATATTGTGTCATCACCTATAGTATTTTCAATTTGCTTTAGGAAGGTTGAGGCCTGCCCTTTTAATTTTAATATGAGCATACCGACTAACGTCTCTAGCTCTGTTTTGGTTAATTCTACAAACTGGGCCAATTGGATATTAAATTCGTCGATATCTGTTTGTTCATCATATTTCGGAATAGATTTTACTATTTCTACATTTTTCGCGATCAACTTTTGCGCCATTAATAGTTCGCTTAATTTTTCTGACATTTTTGCGTTTGAATGAACTCAAATTAATAAATTTTTTTTTCACTTAACCTATTTTGGGGGAGGCTATTATCTCCTATGAGATATTCTAAAGGGTTTTCCTATAATAGCTTAGCGGCAATAGGTCTAATCACTTTTTCTTATTTGTCTGTATCTCTCCAATCGGAACCAATATTATCGCTGCCTGATGTTGAAAACGGACAATTCGTGGTCACAACCGATGCAAGTTCAAAGGGCATTGGCGCTATTCTTTCGCAAATAATCCCGGTAGAAAACCCTAATCCTCTAGAGGGAACGCCTAAACAAAAAAATAGAAAAAGTTATATGCTATTCGAGTAGAACTTTATCAAAAGGCGAAAGTAATTATTCCGCCACAAACTTCGAATTACAATCTATAATCCGCCACTTGGACAATTTTAGACACTATTTAATCGGTAGAAAATTTATACTACGATCAGACCATAAAAGCTTGCAGTACCTGCGCATATTTAAAAACCCCACGGGAATTCTAGCTAGATGGATTATGAAAATCCAAGATCAAGATTACGAATTTGAATATTTAAAAGGTAAACAAAATGCAGCTTGTGACTTTTTGAGTAGATACCCAGAAAATATGCCGTTGGACACCGAGGAAAATGAAATTAACGCTATCAATACTAAGAGTAAACATAAATGTAAGAAAAACAAAGTCAAAGACACAGTAAAAGAAAATAAGGATAACTATTGTACCTTGTCTTTAGAAAATATAAAAAGAAATCAAAAAAAGGACGAAATGTTTGTAGCACTTATTAATTATTTTGTGAATGATGATGCGTTACCAGATAAATTCAAAACTCTTAGAAAAGAGATAGATAATTTTTACTATGATCTTGATGAAGAAATACTATGCAGAATCGTGACTGCTGAGGCAAATAGAAACCAAACCTCAATAATACCTGTATTACACCAAAATTTAATAACACCTGCATTCGAATATTTTCTTTCAGATATAGGTGGACATTTAGGAATAACGAAAACTTTCCATAAATTAAAACAATATTTTTACGTACCGTCGGCAGTAACAAAACTCAAGGAATTTGTAAGTACATGCGAAGCGTGTAACTTACGAAAAAACCCCAAGCTTATCCTAATCCTCCAATTGGAAGAGTCCCGGTAGCGATATTCCCCTTCGATATTGTCTCATTTGATGTATATGGAACCACTGGAGGCTTACCTGTTTCCAACAGGGGCCATACTTGTATTCTTTCAGTTATAGATCTCTTTTCTGGATTTACTTTTGCAAAAGCATTAAAGAATCAAGGTGCTTACGCCACTAGTAAGGCGTTAGCGAAATTATTTTTAAAATTCGGCATCCCAAATAAGGTTATAAGTGACAACCGAAGCAATTTTGTTTCAAAAGTAACAAAATACTTAATGAGTTTTCTTAACATAGAGAAATTGGTGACTTCCCCATATCACCCACAAGCTAATGGTAAAATAGCAAATAGGCATGGAATATTTTCGAATGTATTAAGCATTTATACAAAAGACAACAGAAACGATTGGGATCAATTCTTACCTTATTTAACTAAAATAATCAATACTGCTTATTCAGAAACAACCAAAGACAACCATTTTTATTTACTTTTTGGTCGTGATTTTAGAATCCCCTATGACGAGATTATTGAATCCTGGCAATATTAAAATAACTCGGAGGATTACAAACAAGAATTCATAAATAGGATGAGGAAAACTTATAAGAGAGTTAGGCAAGAGTTGGAAAAATGTAAAATAATTCAAGAGCTAAGAAACCAACCCAAAATCAAAGGGAATATAGATTTTAAGATAGGAGATCTACCTCAGGAATGAGGCAAAAGCGGAAGGCAAGAAACTTTCCAACAATTATTCTGGACCGTACAGAATAGTCAAAAAGTACGATAACGATTATACTTTTAAAGTAGTGAACCCTGATAGTGGAAGAACTTACAAGGCGCATGTTAGCCGAATAAAAAGAGAAAATTTCCAGAAAGATGGGTACCGCGTCCCTCATCTACCGATTCGTCAGATGCAGAAAATGGGCCCCCTAAATCGAGATTAGCAGAGCTAAAACCCTTTAATTTCAAGCAAGACTATTTCGAGAATGATAGTGACGAGGAAAACTTTGAAGAATTTTTAGCTATGAAAAATCTAGTTATTCCCAAAAGAAAATCCCTAATACCAGTAAGAATAAAAACGCCAAAAGATCCAAAAAGTTCATCATCAGAGAGCGCAGGAGAATTAGATTATACGATATCTCCAAAAACGCAATTTTTCCCTGATAGTATTTCAACCCCTTGTCCCCCCAAAAGATTTCCAGACGATATAGTTTCCCCTGCAACACCAATAGAGAGGCCCCTGTCGCTACAGGAGGAATTTAACAGAGCTGTAGAAACTTCGGGTATTATTGTAGAGAAAACTTCTCCCAAAGATTTAATTAAAACAAATCTGCGAGAAACTATTGATTAAATAAATTCCCCAATAAAAAAGAGTCAAAGTACATTGCCTAAGAATAAAACTCCCGAGGATGACCAGCAAGGACAATATCATGATATAACTGTGTCCAAGGTCAAGCCTAAACAGTGGACTTTATGGAAGGAAACACTAGTGCAAAGAATGACCCATCCCCCCGAAGACATGGCATTTAAACTATAGAGAAACCCCGCAAAAACTTTTGATTCCTCTCAAAGTTCTCAAGAATCTGTCAAGTCTCCCAAGTTGAAAACTCAAAGCGAGGACTTAGAGAATAAACCTTCTACTTCCAGAGGAGTAGAAATTTACGAAGGAAGGGCAGGTGATACCTCAAAACGCGAAGTGCTACCTCTAAAAGTTCTTATGCGGAATCATCGGAAACCAGTTCCGAAGAGTCTGACGGCGAATCAGACCATATAGTAGTTAAAGATATAGGGAAATCAAAACCGACTTCAGCGGCCGCGCATGCAAAAGAAACAAAATTAAAAGGGCAAGAATTTTTGAAAAAACAATACAAAAAATTTGATCTTATATCGCTAGCAAAACCTAAAAAAAACCGCAAGAAACAGAAGAAAAAGTAACGAAACAGTCAGGTAGAACGGTTAAGAAACTGGACAGATTAAAATACCCTTAAAAATACAAAAAAAGATTTCTTATGGATAGGTATCACAAAGGAATAATAGCTTAAAAACTTCAAGCTCACAAGTAAAAATCTACTCGTACCATTCCTGTACGATGTATCCAGTCCAACTGAAAGAAGCCGTGATAGGAAGTACTAAACGAGAAATAGTCATACACCTTAGAAATGATCTTTGGTTATTTTCTGTTCCAAGAGAAACTGTTGGAACTTTGTCTTGTTATAATAATACAGAAAGAATAGATCCAAGTTACAGGACAGAATTACTGTTACAAGATGTGGGTACGATAACCATAAAACAAGGATGTCGACTTGTAACTAAAGAGTCAACTGTTTGAACGCCGTTAATTACCACAATCGCAAATATAACAAGTCCTAAAATAATCAATTTCAAGGCAATTAACCTGTCTTACACTATTCCCAATATAGAAAGTGAGAAAATGAAAACCTCCATATGGTCCAAAATAGAAAAGAATAAAGGGACATTAAGGCTTACAAAAATAAGAGAAGCATTAGACTCCCAGATTCCCCTATTTACAAATGAAGACCAAAGATTGACGTATGTGGATAATAGATACGGATTATTCTCAACCAATTTCTGGTGGAACATACTACTGACTGTATGTTTCGTGTTCGCGATTTCCCTGACCATGGGAATCTTACTGACTTTTAATTATGGAAAAATCCTGAGACTAAGAAGGCAAAACCCAAAGGAAGAACACGGGGAAACGGCTGAAATGCAGAAGTTAAACCCGGAACCCCATGAGAACGTCTAAGCCAAGAAAAGGAAGACATTGGAAAACGAGTGGGTATAGAGGTCTCCACTCATCCTTTCTATGTCTTGTTCCCTCGTTTTAAGTGTCGTTTACGTAAAACCGTGCGGTTACGACGCTGCAACAAGCGTTTCTTAAATGGCACGGACGTGCGTGAACAATGAAGGCATGAAATATGTTGTAAACTGAGGCCTCAAACTAAATGATGTAGTGTAACTTATGTTCAAATGGTTATTTTAACTCTAATGTAGAATTAAATAATGGTTGAAGAAGATTAAGATGAAAGTGTGTGTAATAAAGTATACTAAGGAAAATAATAAGAGGCCTTATTTAAAGTAACAATGTCATTTTTTTAAATCAATACATGTGCATTAACATTAGCATTTGCTTAATATTGCCTTGTAGCGTAACGTTAACCATTAAATGTAACCAATTATATTGCTTATTATGTATTATGACGACTTGTTTTAAAGAACGTGCGATTCTGCCTCGTTATTTTTATTACAGGAAGTGGATTGACATATTGGAAATCAATCATTACAATGCGTAGTCCAGTGCAGATACAACCTAGTAGCATCTATTTCAGCATACCTCAACCAAAGAAGAATACTCACCATATACTCCAGGCAATTTTCATCACAGCTTCGTTTATGAAAATTATAGTTACCTTTGATCGTTGTTTCCTCGACCAGGAACCATATTACATATCAGGTAACACTATATTTGAATCTCAGTATCCAGTGCATTATCGAACTATATAATCACATAAATCCTGAGAACCCCATCGATCAGTACAAGATATAAGTACATAAATATCACCCTTGATAATCCTTACGGACCCATGCACCATATGACTGTATAGTCATGATATTTGATGAACCCAAAGATTATTTATGTGTCGCAGATTCACGCGTCGAACCCCTTTTGACTATTTCTCGGAATCCATCCTATCACCTCTATCAAATGCGAAAAGCTCATATCTCTGTTATCCCATAAATGTTACGAGATAATTTCTGAAAAATGGACCTGGAAACAAAAATTGAATAACAGAAACCAAAATTAACCCCAGTGACTAACCCCTCAGTGACAATATACTCCTCCCACAAATTAAAGACAATATGTTGAAGGAGTCACTAAAGTTTGATGTCGACCCATTCCAAATCCAAGCGTCAATTCCCCTGTGATTAACCAAGGAATCACCGCAGAAGTTAATAGAAGCAAGCCAGGCACGAACAATTTTATAAGAGAACTGTAATCTCTAAGTGCACAAACGAACAATTTTTTATGAGAAACAAATTCTCTATGTGCTTTAAAATATCCCCAAATTGATATGCTGAGAAGAAAATGAACGCAGTCCCAGTGTTCAACCCCTTAACGATAAGGCACCTTATGAACTATCAAAAAAGGAGGTGAGAATGAACTCTGATAGCATATTCCCACATACCTGTAGTTGGAAGTATCATTTCCCGTTTGACAATTGGAGAGAGCATATCGTCCAAGATGAACATAGCCATACTCGAACTATTCTGTGAAGAACCTATTGTAAGTGTTTTAATTTTTTTTTGCACAAAACGAAAAGATTGAACGACCATAATTTACAACAGAAGGAGTGAGTACGCTAAAAGACATGAATGGTGATGAAATAGGTGTGAATTTGCATATGTTACATTTTAATAACTTCGATAACTTAACAATTCCAATAACCTATCATTAATATTACATAGCAAACATTCCCAGTGAAAGTGTTCTAATGTTTACCAGTGAACGTGGTAAACATAATATTTTGTGTTTTAAATCGTTCTTATATGTAGTGTTAGATGTTCAGATAGAGTTATGTGTAGCGTTGTCGTACTGTTCATTTAATTTAGCGTAGATAGGAAGCAGTGTGCCCTATAGTCAGCAAAATCAAAGAAAAACTTGTAAAAGGTGAATTCTCAAAAAATCTTATGTAAAGGTAGAATAGCCCCAACCTTGTTGGAAATGTAAAAGTCATCAGTGTTAGATGTAGAAAAAGAAGAAAAAATCTTTAGTATAGTAGCTAGGCTAGAACCATAAATAATCTTAGTCCAGTAGATGAACTTTAGAAAGGGAAATATAATGAAATAAGAAAAGTAATAGAGAAAATTTTAGCACTCCTTATTAAGCTTATATAAAAGTATAAAATAATACAATGTCAATTAAAATTACGTAGGACCAATAGTAAATAAAATAGCGAATATTTCAGAAACCCAAGGGCAAGGAAGTCCTAATAACGGGACGTCATTAAATAATGGGAAGGGTAATATGTACCGTGAATAGTATGTGATATATTTAAAATACAAAAAATAAAGTTCTTTCTTTCTAAAGATAATTCCGACTTCCTCTAATTAAGTTTAAATCTCGTTTCAAAAAAGAAAAATTATTAATCAGCAAAAAAGAGAAATTGCACTTTAGCCTCAGCCAAATAACGACACTATTTGGTTTTGAATTTCGCTAAGATATTTGGTAATAAAAAATCACAGATACAGAGTTCACAGGAAGCTTAAGTTATAAGAGCAGTATCAACTGCCTAGAAACTATTAACCTATTAGTAAAGATGGTGGATGCAGTAAAAATGTTACAGATGAAATAGCCAAGGCAACCGGTGCTTTTCACAGGTGAAAAGAGTTTGGAAGAAATGGGAGATACGTGTACGGATCAGCATTAGAATATTAGAAGCTACAATAATGACTGTGGTAAGTATGGTTCTGAAGCGTGGGCACTCCGAAAAAGGGAAGAGGACTTGTTAAATGTTTTCCATAGAAATTGTCTACACATTCTTTTGAGCACATGTCTGACATACTGTATTTTAAACATTAAGCTCTACGAAAAACGAGGTTCTATCCTGTTTTCTAGGACTATATTGAGAAAAATGTTGGGATGGCTAAGACACTTTTTGTGAATGAAAGATAACAGTTTTCCAAACCTCGTCCTTTTTGGCAAACCTTATTGGGTCAAGTGAAAAGCAAGTCCTTCCCGGACGGGGTGGGAAGAGGTCATAAGAAAGTTTTTTTTTATAAAAATTGTTACTTCTTCAAAGGGTATAAAGGGGGAGGCTTTGAATAGATGTGGGTGGAGGAGGAGCTTTCGTAGCGGTGTTGGCCTCAGGCAGCTTAGTGTTACAGTAAGATCTTAGTAGTAGTGGTATTAGAAGTATTTGGGGTTCAATTTTTAGTAAACCTAACCAACAAGCCGATTTTCTGCATTTCATTTTCTTTTTAAATTGCTCAATTTCTTCGCTCAAAAATTTCGGATGCATATTCGAGCTAATCAAAAAAGTTCTTTTTTTAGGGGGGGGGGTCTTATAAATTAGGGTCTCTTTGGCCCAAGGAATTTCAGTTATAATCGTCAAACCCTTAGAAAAAAGTATTTTCTGACCCCTGTTCTTATGAGTGTGTTCCCACAGCCTAAACAGTTTTGGTGTATGAGTTTTCCCTTGTCATAAAAAAATTACGAGCGTAGTTGTCAAGCTGTTCAGAAAAAAGGCCTTTTTTGGTGAAGCTCATATTTTAATTTTTTTCTCGTGAATCGTGGTCTTCTTGACCCAAAGACTTGGTAATGTAAGCTTTTTACCAGATCAGAAAAAATTTGAACCTTTTTGGACTTAGTTTTAGGGAGACCTCATAATCGAACGATTTTTCTTTTGTTACTGTAGGTTTTCACTTGGCACAAGGACTCTGAACTGTAAGTTTCAAAATAGAACAGGATATCTAGTTTTTAAGACCATTTCCGGGTCCCTGAACACGCTTTCTCCTCCCCAAAAATGTTTTAGTCCGTTTTAAATCAAGTAACCAAACAAATTCGGCCTTTGGTTTACGTTTTCGGGGTCCATGTGCCCTAAAACGTTTTTGTACATTAGGTTCCTCTTTGCCCGAAGTTTTACAAGTGAAAGGCTATAAGTTTCAAACTGATTAGAGGAAAAATCTCTATTGATCCATTCCTGGCCCGTTAAGATTCTCTTCTCTTCTCAAACCAAAAATCTGGTCCCCATTTTCAGAAAACAATTCCTGACCGTTTTGGTCAATTCATCAGACACCCAAGATCCAACATGTCATCCTTTTTAAACTTTAAACCTCTATGCAAATAACAAACACTTCACATTATTTACAGCCCCTGCCTCAGGGGCTCAGGGGGTCTTGTTATCTCTGAAGGCATATAGTTTGACATTTCGACTATTTTGACGGAATAGTCATCTCAAAATTTTGTTCAGATGTGCTAAGTGGATTTAGGAAGAAAAATGAAGAGAGGCAGGGATGTCTCCCCCCAATCACTTTTATTTTTGAATGACACAATATAACCTTAATTCTTCAATGAAATAACCCCCCAACACCGAAGTTCCTAAGGTCAGCCTTTTGATACTAAGTGGTCAGAAGAAAAAATAAGAAATAAGTAAAACATCGAAGGCGAATGGCTCGTCCAGGGTTTCCATCAATGTTTGTTCTAACTAGTCAGATTTAGAGCCAAAATGTTTTCAATTGGCTAACTGGTCTGTCAATGAGTTGAGACATTCACCTATAGTTAATCGTGGCGAGGCTACGGTAAATTCCAAGTACTTCACCCTTTACAATCTAAAAGCGAGAGTCACCTACTCTGAGGGCTTGTCTTGGGACTAAAATACTAATTTTGTAGACTTTTTGCAACTTGTGTGACACTGTAAAGTAGGTATCAGTCACGCCTGAAGGTCGTTAGAGCCTAAAAGGTTGATAGATGTCTTCAAGGTTAAAGTGTACCACACTTTGTAGCTGCTTTTGCACCCAATTGGTAGGGTAAGTTGCTGGAAAGCAGTTTTTTTCAATTTGAACGATTTTGATATAGAAAAAATTAAAGACAAAGACATCACTTAGTAAGCCTCCCTCTTGTCCGGTTCCAAATTAGCAGATCCAAAGTCTGACAGTGGCTACCGCGTCATAAAATGAATTTACTCTTTGGGTAATTAAATTAGATATTATATCCATTTAAAACTCCAAATAAAGTATAGGCGACGTTGACCAAGTGCCATGGCAGTAAAAACAAGCGTTTAGTTGGGATTCAATGTTTCTTAACACAAAGAAAAAACTTCAAATGCACCTGATTGACCTTTTGAGCCTTAGAAAGCCCAAACAGAACCTTAATTTATCTCTAGCCTTTTCTGACAGTGTCAATGAAGACACGGCCTGTGTTTGGTATAAGATAAGATAAGATTTATTGCTGAAAAATGGCTATCACAAGCCCAAAAGGGCCGAATTCGCACTTTAGCGTCAAATACAGCGAAAAAAGAACAACAAAAACAAACAATCAAACAACAACAGAAAATTATAAAAGGGTCAATGTCAAATACGTAAAAACGTTAAAAACAAAGACAAAGTACAAAGTAAACTCATAAAATTAGAAGACCAATGTCAAGTCAGAAAAAATGCCTCCCCCCCCCCCCCCCCAAAAAAAAAACTCGTAAAATTAACAAGGGGATAAAGTATGGTCTAAGAAAAACAGTAAAGATCAATCTCTAAGCAACATATAACTTTCTTGTTATAACCTTTGCCTCCTACTGCAACGTATTCTTGGAATTGATATGGAGACATGGTTGAAAGTCATATTAATGGGTGGAATCTGAAAACCGGTGCAGAATTTGCTGTGTACGAATCAATACACTACCAGTTAACGCGATCCATGAGTTTGATGTGTATGCATGCTTACTAAAAAATTGAATCTCTGCAGTTGCTTTAGTATAATGAAACACAATAAAGAAGCATAAATTTACAGAGGTAATAAAATTTAGGCTTGCTTTTGGGATCTCTGATGTGGAGCAGACCTTTCGAAACCACTGAGTGTGATGTGCTTTTCTACCACTGACGTTTTAACTCGTTATAGTCTTTTTTTAATTTTGATATGACTCCTTCCAATACATAGCCCAAACTCTGCAATAAAACCCTCGTTTATGTCAACTGTGATGTTTAAAACAATGTTTAGTATCAGACATGAGTGAAATGCTTATAATGAATCCCGGGAAAGCTCTACACCTTTTCACAGATAGTGAGTAGCCCCTTGCTTGTCAAGCAACTCTTGAGTATCAATGAACTCTATCAAGGCCAGGCACTTATGAGAATCAACGAATCGTATCAAGGCCAGGCACTCTTGAAAGTCACTGTACTCTCTAGCCTTGAGAGTTAGTAGTGCAATGACTTAGGATGTTACTTGCACAACATATTCTGACAGTTGTCTGAGTCTCATTCATCATCGCATCGGAAGAATTAGAGTGGTTTCTAGTTTCATTGCACTGGAGTCAATGATTTCTTACACAATCGATTTCTTTGGCCTTTAGTGAGAATATAAAACACTTGATTTAGAGTTAGTATCACAGTTCCACATAGACATTTGACTAGCTTACATTGATTCAAGTTGGAAAAAACACGTTTGAGCAGTAATTGAATTGTAAACAGTTACGTCTAGTAAGAGAAGTTACGATACGGATACGGATTCTGATATACCATTGGAACAGGTTAGTGATTTTTTTTTGTTTTAGGTTTAGTGAAAGGGGTTGTTCTTCATACGGTTTTGTTTTATCGAAAACACATTTACAATCTGTTTAGTTACCAAATTGCAAGTAAATGTACGTCATATATCATCTTTCATTTAAAAATGTCCCTCCCTGCTAGTTATTCTTGAACCTTTGAATTCAGTTCGTGAAATATTTTTGAACCTGGACCTTCAGAGGACGGTAAAGAGCGATATCGGAACTAAAAAGTGCATAAAAACTGCCATGTAGGAGTTTGCAAGCGTAGCCCTTGAGGCGAAACTTACTTATTTTTGATTCTGAACATTTTAATTATTTTCTTTTTTCGGAGGGGAGGGACTTTGAATTTTTTTGGAAAAAGACAATGCTAATAAATTGTTTTTAGAAACACATTGACAGAAACCCTCACATATGACTGAATTAACAATCAAATGAAATAAGTAGTATCCTCTTAACACGTCCGACCGCACATCTTGAATTTATTAATTATTTGTCTGGTGTAGGATTCGAACAAGAGACAAGAGATTTCTTACAGTAAAAAACGATGGGTTAGCCATCTGAATTAACAAGTCAATGTATTATAGTGGTAAGGCACGGGTGTCACGACTTATTGTTGCAAAAATGGTGCTACACCACTTACTGGAGGGAAAAGCTCTGCTGGCGCAAAATATTATAATGGGATGCCCGCACTTACCACAACAGTTCTTTAAATACAGGGTATGTTAATACCCAACTCCAGGGAATGACTGGAATCCCCAACTCCTGCTCTAGGGTATGACAATATGATCGAACGGTCTAATGGCCAACTCTAGGCCAAAGGTACACCCACCCCGGGTCACCACTAAAATTTCTAGCTATCTCCTTAGAGTGTAAACGGACCCTCCCTGTAGATATGATAATGTCAGTATTTCTCACAACTGTTTTCCTACCCTTTCTGGGTTCCTGGAAAAATAGTCTACACAGCTGTAGAAAATAGCTTACTTGTAATCGTTCAAAAGAAGTTCACAAAAAACATATATATAAACTCTGAAAAACAGACTCCCTAAACGGGGTCTCAATGTAGACAAAGAAAAGAACATTAAATGCTAAAAGAATCTTGGCACTTGGCGTGTGGCCCAGTATGACGCGGGCAACTCAAATCTATCAGGTCGCTCAATTGAATTTGCCCTACACATATTTTAAGAATCAATGACTTGAATTTTAGCAAGCCCATGCGGACTCATACTGAATTATAATCAATGCAAATTAACTTTCTCTTGCAAAATGGTTGCCTTGACGACGAGTTTAACTTACGGTTACAAATTATCTTATAGGCAACTGTAGCTACAAAAAAGGAAATAGGTAATTTATCTGAAAAGAAAAAAAACAAAAGGTGTAACCCCAACACCTCCTCCGTAAGATAAATGACCACCCATGTGCCACGCTTGTCCACCCTTAAAGCATAACACTGAATTTCAACTTTACAAAATCCATTAGTCTTCTTTCTTCTACCAGTGCCTGTACTTCCACCACTTGGCTCAGGATCTGTCGTCATCCACACGTCTCTACTGTAAAACCACCATGGTTTCTATCGTATAGCATCCGCATTAGGTTTTGAAAATTGAATTCCCCAAGATTCGCAGAAAATGATCGTGCTCAGCACAATCAAAAATACAACTTTTCTCGCTCTCACGAATTTAAATTTGAGAGAGCAGAGAATCAGTTTCTGGCACATTCGATGATGCCAGCCATCATAAAAAATTGGCTGCACTATCTTTTTACTTTAAATCTGTGGAAACGTCATCACATTTTAATTAAAATGTAAATTGCCCCTTGGCATTATTTCAAATAATCTAAGGCCGAAAATGCAAAGGCCTGTGAAAACGATAGGGGTACAGGGACATCAGCTAAAATTTTAAGCGATTCATTAATCTGTTCATTCTGGGTTCTCTCCCTTGGGATAATCAGATGAAGAATAGGCGTTGATAACAACTGAAGGTAAAATTCAGATATCGAATAAGGTTTGCCGGAAATAATTGGTGATTCCCATGAAGAGTAAAAACGATGAATAGGGCTACTGGACAAAGGTTTGTGTGAAATATGAAGTGACTGGGAGAGAGTATCCCCCAAGGACTCCAGGTCAGAGAGGCAAAATCTTAGTAACAGGCACAACTGACCAACCAGTTTTCATTGAGCGAATCTTCCATCATTTATTGTTTCCCAAGGGGGCTCTCCCCCCCGCAATAGACACCAAATCTCCCTTAGAGTTAATAGGACTAATCTTAGATTCCTTCCCAAGTTTTTCCCATCCAACCCGACATTCTATATCTCCTAACTTTTCCCCAACCTGTTGTATGTCGTTCAACTCTATTTTGTAATCATCTTGTTTTATTTTCCATGGGTCTTGGCCCTTTTGGCCCTTTTTGTCCGCCCTAAAATTTATTTTATTTATGTTAGCTAAGCATTGCCCATCTAATTTTTTATTTTTCACCACTGCAGGCTGAATCTCAAAGTTTTGTCTCTTTTTGGCATTTCTTTTCTATTTTCACTGTTCTCAGTTTTGTCATTCGTGCAAAATAATAAATCATCGTTAATTCTGATTTGGACTCCAGTGTCCACTATCTTTGACTACCTTTCTTTATTGTTATTCCGCTTTGCATTTTTTCTCTTTTGGTTTTCTTTACTTTTATTGCAGAAACAAACATCTCGATATTTAATGGTTTAATTAACTTCAAATATTTCTTCAGTTTAAATGACAATTCTTTTACCAATGTAGCTTCTGGTCTCTCGCGAAAAGTTGCTACGTCTCAATTAGCCTGTTATTTTTCAACACTAATTAGTTGCGCGATATATTGATTCATATTTTTTTTAATATTATTGTCTAACTAGGCACAACCAATTTAGATCTGCGTAACTCTGTATTTTTTTCTTCGTGATTTTTGTTATATGATCACAGTAGGCTACTCTGTAGGCTGAAATAACTAGTCTCTTCGAAAACGCGACATTCTTTACTGTCAGTTTTACCGATAGAACCTTTGTTGCTGCCACCAGTATTCGGGTGGTAAGGTACCGGTGTCACCACTTTTTGGTGTAAAAATGGTGCTACACCACCTACTGGAGGGAACAGCGCCGCTGGCGCCAAATATTATAATGGGATGCCCCCACTTACCACAACAATTCTATAAATATAGGGTATGTTAGTACCCAACTCACGGTATACCCTGCTCCAGGGTATGATAACGTGATCGAACGGTCAAACGGCCAACTCTAGGCCAAGGGTGCACCCAGCCGGGGTCACCACAAAAATTCCTAGCTATTTCTTTGGAGGGTAAACGGACCCCACTGTAAATATGATAATGACGGTATTTCTCGTAACTCTTTTCCTACCCTGTATGGGTTCCTGGAAAAGTAGTCTACAAAAATGTAGAAAATAGCTTACTTGTAATCGTTCAAAAGAATTTCACAAAAAACATATAGATAAACTCTGACAAACAGACTCCCTAAACGGGGTCTCAATGTAGAATAAAAATAATATTTAATACTAAAACAACTTGGCACTTGGGGTGTAGCCCAGTTTGACACGGGCCAATCAAATGTATCAGGTCCCTTAATTGAATTTGACCTACACATGTTTTCAGAATCAATGACTTGAATTTTAGCAAGCCCATGCGATGACTCACACTGAATTATAATCAATGCAAATTAACTTTCTCTTGTAAAATGTCATCTTTGACGACGAGTTATATTTACGATTGAAAATTATCTTATAGACAACTGTTATTACAGAAAAAAGATAGGTCATTTATCTGAAAAGAAAAGAAACGAGGGGTGGAACCCCAACACAATGATTTTATTATGTTTTTAGAAATACATTCTAAACAATAGGTTTCATGCACTTTCTATGCCGTTGAGTTGTATGTGTTTGTACATTATGTGTCATCTGTAGTTTAAAAACTCCCCTCATACTAAGTTATACTTGAATCTTTGAATTAAATTCTTGAAATATTTTTAAACCTGGACCTTCAGGTGACAGTAAAGAGCAATTTCAAAACTAAAAAGCACATAAACACTGCCTTTGAGTGGTTTGAGAGCTTAGCCCTTGAGGCAAATCTTACTTATTTTTGATACTGAACATTTTAATTTCTTATCAGGGGGAGGGAAGACTTAGAATTTTTTTTGAATCAAGTGGATGCTAATAAATTGTTCTTAGATTAACATTGACAGAAACCCTCATATATCATCTTATAAATTAATAATTAAATGAAATGACTAGTATCCTATTAACAAGTCCGACAGCACCCATTGAATTTATGAATTATTTTTCGGGTGTGGTAATCGAGACCAGAGATTTTTCACAGTAAAAGCATGATGCGTTAGCCATCTAAACCAACAAGTCAATGATATTATTATGTTGCTAGAAATACATTATAAGCAACATGTTTCATGTACTTATAACTCCATTGAATTGTATGGGATTGTATATCATGTATCATCTGAAGTTTAAAAAACTCCCCTCTCTACTAGTTATTCTCGAACGTATGAACTCAATTCGTGAAATATTTTTGGAATATGGACCTTCAGAGGGTGACAAAGAGCAATATCAAAACTAAAAAGCGTATAAACACTGCCTTTGAGTTGTTTGTGAGCTTAACCCTTGAGGGGAATAGTACTTATTTTTGATTCTGAATTTTTTTTTTTAACTTAAGTTTTTTCAAACCTTTTTTCATGTCTTAAAATGATATAAATATTCAATGAACATTGTTTGTGGATTTTTTATTAGCTATCTGAACCAACTGGTCAATGATATTATGTTCTTAGACATACATTCTACGCAATTGGTTTCATGCACTTGCTATGCCATTGAACTGTTTGTTTTTGTATATCATATATCATTTTTAGTTGAAAAAATATTTTAGAAATACAAAATGAATAGGTTATATAAGCATCAACCGTGACAAAGTTAAAATCATCTAAGAATCTCTACTTTGCTTATAGGAGTCGGATGTTTGGACAGCATTTCCCTCAAGCGAGGAGGACGAAGCGTTTCTTATAAAGTGTTATGAAATTCACCCTCAAATTACACTTTTAGTACAGGACGGAAACGTACTAGAGACTTAAAAAAAAATAAAATGTCAAAAAAGGTTATACACCAACATATATATTATGGCAAACTAAGGAAGTTTACCATACTTAAATCAGCTTTAGATCTTCAACGTAAAAACAGACACAAAAAGAAAATGAATAAAATCTAAGGTTTTAACTGTCATATTTTTTATTGAGTAAAATATTATGAATTTATTTTTAAAATAAAAGAAAACATATATTATTCTTATTTGCTGTTCTTGAACATCATAGTAGATATAAAAGCGAGTTTTGGATGTTTTATAATGACACTTATGATATTTAAAAAAAAATACGATATGAGGATTTGTTTTGGTTTTGAGGGTGCTTTATAAATCCAGCAAAAACATATTTTTAACATCTACGACACATGAATTGATAGATCTTACGATTCATATATTTCAGTATTGAAAATAAGTTGAGTGTGCCAACATTGATTTTTTTCAGTTATTATAATGTTTGGTGTAATTGGCGCAGAGTATATCAGACTGAAACATTCCTCGAGTCGTGTCATTTTTGAAGCGGCATTCCTATTGCTAGCTGAAAAATTTAGTGAAATTTATACCTATAAATTGAATCTCAAACGCAATATGTTTAAGTATAACAAAAAACGATGGTGTGCAACATAAAATTTTATAAACTTAAGTGGCTTTTATACTAAAATCATAAGACCATGCAATGAAAATGGTTATGAAATAAAAAATTTTCAAGAGGAAACTAAAGAAATATGCAGTTTTTCAGTATGAAGGCTCTTTATATTAATGGAAATGTTCCAACGGATAAGGTCTTAATAGAAGAATGTTATAAAGACATTCCATTATTCAAATTGACAAGAAGATACCTGATACGAAAAAATGCATCAGATACCAAAAGACCTAAACTTTTCCCCCTTCTACCGTAAAGAATAGAAAAAGCGGTAAGGGTTTAAGTGAATCTAACCTTGACTGTTGCATAATAAATTACCCAAGAGCCCTTTTAAGGGTTAAAATTTAGTGACACTGTAGTGTGTGATCAGTTGATAAGGTCCAAATATATATATATATATATATATATATATATATATATATATATATATTATATATATATATATATATATATATATATATATATATATATATATATATATATATATATATATATATATATATATATATTATATATATATATATATATATATATATATATATATATATATATATATATATATATATATATATATATATATATATATGTATATATATATATATATATATATATATATATATATATATATATATATATATATATAATATATATATATATATATATATATATATATAAATGTATGTGTGTGTTTGTGTGAGTAACACAGACATGATAAACCACGATTCAACACTACAAAAAAATCATACGTTTCAGATGAAAAAACTTACAAAATTCACTTTGAAGCATTAACACAGGTAACACAGACAAGATAAACCAAGAGACAACACTATAAAAAAAATACTAAGTCATACTTTCCTAACGAAAAAACTAAACGCACTTTGAATCATCAACAGAGGTAATACAGAGATGATAAAACCACGACACCGCACAACAAAAAGATTCTAAGTCATGCGCTTCACACAAAAAAAACTTCCAAAGTGCACTTTCAAACATCAACAGAGGTAACACAGACAAGATAAACCACGACAATGCAACACAACAATAAATATCATAAGTCATACGTTTCTAACTAAAAAACTTCCAAAATGCACCTTGAAACATCAATGGAGGTGGAAAATACAAGATAAACCATTACACAGCACTACAAAAATATCCTAAGTCATACGTTTCAAACAAAAAAACTTCCAAAATACAGTTTGAAACATCAACGGAGGTAACACAGACAAGATAAAGCACAACACCACACTACAAAAGTATCCCAAATCATACATTTCAAACGAAACAAATTTCATAATGCACTTTGAAAAATTAACGGAAATAACACAGGCAAGATAAACAACAACAAAACACTGCAAAATATCCTTATTCATATTTTCAAACGAAAAAACTCCCAAAACATCTCGAAGTAAAAAATGTATCAATGTTAAAAAATGCCTCGAAGAAAAAAGATGTCTCGAAATAAAAAAAAAACGTCTCAAAATTAAAACATAAACGTCACCAAGAAACAAAAACGTCTCTAAGTAAAAACAAATATCTTGAACGAAACAACGTCTCGAGACTAAAACAAAAACATCTAAAAAAAAGAAGAAAAACAAAATTCTCGAAGTTAAAAAAAACGTCAAAAAGAAAAAATGTCTCGAAGTTAAAAAGATGTCAGGAAGAACTTTATTTCTAATGAACTCAATAAAACCAATGACAAAACACATATTGAACCTATGATTGAAATAATGTTAAAAGTCGTGTATGACCCAGAAACGGAATACGTGTTATGTCAAGAGAAAACATGATGAATCATTTTACGGAACGATTTCGAAACATTCAATTCATCTTGATGATATTAACAAACATGAAATACTTTACAAACTATGTTGCGTAACAATTTCAGTGCTTCATTTAAATGCAATAAATACTGAGAGTCTTATGACCCCTCCCGCAATGAAATTTACGGGTTTTACAACACCTCCTCCTAGCCATAGGAAAAACCCAGTATTGTGACTGTTTGAGTCAGTGAAATCTTGTATAATTGGTTTATCTGGCCTTGAATGTTAGTTGCACAAGACTTTAGCCTTAAGCCATTGGATTTTGTTAAAATCAATGAGCTACAGGAATAACCCGTCCTTATTGTTAAGAATGGTTCTAGTTCATAATTAAAATCCTACTTTAGGTATACCTAAAGTAGGAGTCTGAGATAGATGAACACCAGGAGTCTGAGATAGATGAACAGGATATTTTTCTTCCAAAGCCGGAAAGGTGCAATTTGGAATTCTCAGAGTTTTATCTATATTTCAGGAGACTCCACTGACACGTCAGAGACATGTTTTTCAAGCTAGGCTATAATGGACGAAAATATTGAACTAAAAATATCTTTTTACTGCGATTGTAGCATCTGTAAAGGCTTTTATCATCATTTCATAAATTCTTATGAGTCAAATTTAGCCAGTTTAGAACACGTGATAGTGGAAATCATGAACAGAATCTGGAGGATATTAGGAAAAAAATATTTAATGAAATGAAAACAACTAGAATGAAGAAACTCAGTTTTAGATTGGTCAATTAAGAAACTAGTGGAAGAAAAGATACCCTTACCACCCCAAGAAAACTCAAAATCACAAGAAAGGTCTTGTAAAAGGAGGTACAGTGTACTAGAAAGGTATCACGAAGAGTAAAATAAAAGATAAAGAAATGCAGAGTCCCCCCACAGGAATTCTTCACGTTTTTTTGGGAAATGGCAGAAAAGCTTCGTATAAAAGAAATAGGGCATACAAATATTCATCATCGTTGTACTCATTGGTTAATATGATTTTTTTGTATATTGCTGCTCCCTTGGTACTCTGGGGTTAATCATTTACAGTACTTAGTATATCATGTTTTTTCCAACAGTATTATTTGTGAATTGGAAGGATGAACAGTTACATCTTATTTTTTTTTAAAGTGAAGATGCAATATTTCAAGAAAGTGTGTGTTCACAATAAAGTTGTTGTAGCATCTAATGTTGACAATGACAAAGATTTGAACTGTGTAACAAGTACTAGTGGCAACACTTTTGGAAGTGTATGTTTGCATTCTCATGACAGTGAGAGACTAGATTCTTTTGGAGTATAAAAAAATCAAAACTTATGATGTTGGATATGCGAGAGTAAAAGTTCCAGAGATGGTAGCGCTCAAAGAGAATGCAAGCCTGAAACAAATAGTTGATGACAAAGGGCAACTTCTGTCTTATGTTTCTAGTAACACGTTACCTGCCGATAGATCCTATCGCCGTCTTTCTGGTATTAATATTCAACCGAAGAAAAAGGGAAAAAGAATAGTCTACTGTTCCACCAATATTATAAACCATATCCTGTCTACAAGTTGAAAATGTAACCTGTGTAAATAGGTGGTAGAAAAGACAATGAAATAGCAATAAAATAAAAATGGCCTTAACATATAGTATCGCCGAGGAAATTAAAAAAAAATTCAACGAAAAGCAAAGTATCAGTGAACGTTAAGAGTCAAGATAAAACGTGATGAATTGTTTTTGGAGCAGATTTGAAACATTCAAATTTTTAAATTTATATAAATAGGATGTAGTATTGGACGTGCTATTAAGTCAATAAAACATTTCATTAAATCACTTTGTTATGTTTCCGATATTTTTAGGGTAGGCTAGCAACTCCATCATTTACAATATCCATCCAAAAGTCAGAGGTGCATGAACAAGAATTTTCAGACACAGACACTACTCCCAGGCACAAAAGTGGTGAACTAGAGTCTGAAATAGGTGAATGAGGTTTTTACAAAAGTCTGAGAGAGAGAGAGGGGAACTGGATGCTTTTTAAAAGATAGAGACATATTAAGTGGGATTTTATGAAAATTCAGTCGGACACAGGCACTACTACCTGGCTCACAGATGGTGTACTAGAATCCGAAATAGCTAGAACAAAAGAGACATTTTGAAACATGTCCTTTTGTTTAAGGAGTTGATGTGGGAAATATTCTAGTAAAACCTTCTGCTTTAACTGAAGGTTATGACAATTGTGAGCGATACATGAGATTAAGAGGCTATGTTCAAAACTATATTAACTTTTTTCTGCAACCAACAAGATATATCTACCGACCCTTACTGTCACAAATCATACTAATATTAAACGTGAGGGTGATAGACTAAGGACTTTTAATGGAAGGTGGTTTTACTACCCTAAGTGCTGCCATCAATTCCAGTATAGATATAGATGGCAACATAATGTATTTTCTTACCTACAACCGGGTACCTGCAACCAATTTACAATAGAACTTTTTTTCAAAAATATGTGTTCAAGTTAGGTTCATTTAGGTTCACTTAGCTTGGCATGCCACGCTAAACCTCATTCACCTATTTCAGACTCTAGTACACCACTTGTGCGCCTGGTAGTAGTGTCTGTATCTGAAAATTCTTGTTCTTGAATCTAGTACTTTTTAATAGATATTCTAAATGATGGAGTTACTAGCGTACCCTAAAAATATCGGAAACATAACTTTAATGAAATCTTTTAATTGAAATAATGGCACGTACAATACTTCATGGAATTAATATCATAATAAAAAATTCGAATGTTTCAAATCCGCTCCAAAAATAATTCATCATGATTTATCTTGACTCTTAATGTTCACTTATGCGTTGCTTTTCGTTGAATTGTTTTTAATTTCCTTGGTGATATTATATATTACTGCCATTTTTACTTTACTTACGACTTTATTTTCTATTACAACGCAGTTTTTTTTGTGGTGTGATTTCGTTGTTTATCATGTCTATGTAACTCACAAACTCTTATATATACACAAACACACACATTTACATTCAATTTACTATCTTTTATAGTTTCGCCCTTAGCAACTGATCACAAACTATATTTTTACTCATTTTTCTCCCCATTTGATTCCGAGGTCTCCCATTTCCTTTCCTGTGCTCCTTAAGACAAAGTCCAACAAAATAATCCATATAAAGGGGGATAGAACACAACCCTGCGTAACTCCTGATTTAATACAAAACCAGCTGCTAACCTCATTTCCTACCTTAATCACAGCATTTTTATTCTCGTACATAGCAAGAATCACTTTAATGTATTTGTCTGGTATACCATACAAGGATAAAACCTTTACTGAAGCTCTTCTATCAATAGAATTGAACGCTTGCTCATAATCTGTAAAACTGAGGATCAAAGGTGTTACTCAGGCACTTCTCAATTATTATACTAAGAGTGAAAATTTGGTCGACACATCCTCTACCTTTTCTAAAACCGCACTGTTCTTCTCTTGAAACATTTTCTACGGCATCTCTCAGTCTAAAAAGTATCATATTGCTAAGTAATTTACTACCTACAGTAACCAAACTAATGCGTCGATAATTAACACACTCACTTTTATCACGTTTCCTATAAAGTGGCTTAATTAAGGTTTTCCTAAAATCGTAAGGTACTTCCCCTTTTTCAAAAACCATATTCATAATCTTCAGTAACTTATTTCTAACCTCAGAGCCACCATATTTAAGAAACTCATTTACCACCCTATCAACACCTCAAGCCTTATTATTTTTTTAATGCTTTTAGTATCGTTACTAATTCTTTATCACAAAACAAATCTTCCTTCACATTAAATTATAACAAAATTTTTCATTTTCCTCTGTATCTTTTCCTGTAACTCTATCTCGGTTAAGCAAATTCTCAAAATGCTTGGCCCATCTTTCTTTAGTTTTGTCCTTATCGCTAATTGTAGCCCCATTCCTATCTTTAACCGGGCCAAGTCCGGATTGACTACTCCCTCTCAATTTGTTAACATGCCAGTGCAATATTTTACTATTATGCCGTCTAGCTGCATCTTCCAAATCCTCTGCAATTTTATCCATGGCTTCCACTTCACACCTCCTTAGTTCATATTTTAATGCTTTCTCCAATTTCTTGTCATCCCTTTTGTTTTCATATGACCTATCACTCATATAATTCTTGTACAAGTCCTTTCTGCATACATAAGATTTTACTCAATAAAATAATATCAGAGTTTAAACCTCAGATTTTATTCATTTTATTTTTGTTTCTCTTTTCACGTTGAAGATCCCAAGTATATTTTAGTATGGCAAATTTCCTTAATTGGCCATAATATATTAGTTGGTGTAAGTCCTTTTTTGGCATGTTGATTTTTTTTGAAGTCTCTAGTACGTTTCGGTCCTGTAATGAAAGTGTCGTGTTAGGGGTAAATTTCAGAACATTTTATAAGTTACGCTTCTTCCTCCTCACTTAACGGAAATGATGTCCAGACATCAGACTCCTATAAGCAAAATAGAGATTTTTAGATGATTTTAATTTAGTCACGATTGATATACTTATAAAATCTTCATCTTGTACTTTTAAAATATTTTTAGTCTTTTAACTAAAGATGATATATGATATACAAATACATACAATTCAATGGCACAGTAAGTGCATGAATCCTATTGCTTAGAATATGTTTCTAAGAACAAAATATCATTGAGTGGTTGGCTCAGATAGCTAATAGAAAATCCAAAAGTATATTCATCAAAGATTGTATATCATTTTAAAACATAAAAAAGCTTGAAAAAACTCCAGTTCAAAAAAAAATCTGAATAAAAAATAAGTAAGATTCGCCTCAAGGCCTAAGCTCGCAAATCACTCAAAGGCAGTGTTAATGCACCTTTTAGTTGTGAAATTGCTCTTTACCGCCCCCTTAAGGTCCAGGTTCAAATATATTTCACGAATTTAATTCAAAGGTTCAAGAAAAACTAGTAGGGAGTGTTTTTTTTTTAACTAAAGATGATGCATGATATGAAAACATATACAATTCAATGGCATAGCAAGTGCATGAAACATATTGCTTAGATTGTTTTTCTAAGAACATAATAATATCATTGATTTGTAGGTTCAGATGACTAACGCATCATTCTTTTATTGTAGGAAATCTCTGGTCTCACGTTCGATTCGTACACCAGAAAAATAATTCATATGTTCATTGGATGCTGACGGGAGCTCGCACACCACTCAAAGGCATTGTTTATGCGCTTTTTAGTTTTGATATTGTTCTTTATCGTCCTCTGAAGGTCCTGGTTCAAAAATATTTCATGAATTGAATTCAAAGGTTGAAGAATAAGTAGGGAGGAGAGTTTTTAAATGAAAGATGATATATGACATACAGTTACCTGCAATTTGGTAACTAAAGAGATTGTAAATGTGTTTTTGATAAAACAAAACCGTATGAAGAACAACCCCTTCCACGAAACATTTGACGAAAAAACTTAGATAACTAACCTGTTCCAGTGGTACATCAGAATCCGTATCGTTACTTCTCTTACTAGACAGAACTGTTTGCAATTCAATCACTGTTTAAACATTTTTTTCAAACTTGAGTCAGTTTAGATAGTCAAGTGTCTATGTTGAACTGTGATACTAACTTTACATATATTCTCACTCAATGCCAAAGAAACTTATTGTTTAAGACTTCAATGACTCCAGTGCAATGAAACTAGGAACTACTCTAATTCATGCGACGCAATGATGCACGAGAGTAATAAAACTGTCAGAATCTATTTTGCAGGTAATATCCTAAGTCATTGCACTACTAACTCTCAAGGCTAGAGAGTAGTGACTTTCAAGTGTGTGTGGTCTTGATACAGTTCATTGATCCTCAAGAGTGCCTGGCCTTGATAGAGTTCATGATACTCAAGAGTTCCTTGACAAACGAGGGGCTACTTAGTCTCTGCGAAAAGGTGTAGAACTCCCAAATTCATTATAAGCATTCTACTGACAAGTCAGTAGTTTTAGAGATAGGTCCTGCTGGTTGGGTTCTATTCCCTTGCAGAGCTTAGGAATTGCATCAACTTTAAAATAAACAATTCTTACAGCTAATGGCACATTATTTGTTACATAAATAGAACTTCTCAATTTTCACAATTAGATCTATAATTCTCGTAGCTTATGCTTCTGAAAGGATTAAAATGCATCTCACTTAGATTTAGGTAAATACAGGCGATGTCTAGAACGCATGCCATTTTTAAAGAAGAGTAGGAAATTTTGGTCATATTTCTGTGCTCATTCTTCATTATATAAAGGGTTCTTCCCATTACTTGAAATAGGGACTGGCTAGTGGTTACCCTACAACCATATTATATAATACCCTAAGTTTCTTAGAGATAAATCACAATCAGCTTCTCGTAATCCCTTGTATCTTGATAATCAGACATTTATCTTTGTTTCCAGCTTCATTGGTGAAAGATTATGAAACTTGAGGCTAAGCTCCGGGTTGTCTGAAGAGTTATTTCGTAGCCCCTAAGTATGAGTTAACCCTTTAACAGGCGTGATCTAAGTAACTCTTGCTCTCAATATATGCTGGATTTTAAACAAAAATAATTATGTGTTAAAGTGAGGTGAAAAACCCGTCAAAATTGATAACTCGTGTCATATTCAGACCATTTAATGTCAGCTGGTCACTGACACTGAAACCTGGGCAAAGAGATAAGATTTTTGTCAAGTTGGTAACCCTGCTCTTTTCTAAGACAACGCTTGAGTATTGCCCTGGATCAATGTTATTGATCTCCCCAGATTCTACTGTTAAGCCTTCCACTGCTCCGTGATCACTAACCCGTCACATTTTCTGCTGAATGTTATGGGAATTTTAGCCCTGACTATTAGGAAATAATTTAAAGCATTGATTAGATCACTTTTGACAAAGATATTCCAAAATGGATAAAACAGCTCAATCAATGGTGTTGGGTGCTTTTTTCTATAATAAAGGCTTTTCCAAACTTTCTTGTTCTGAAACTGTGATTCAAAACTTTTTTATTAATCATCGCCATCCTGTGCAACTTTTAGCACAGCTAAGGTACCTAGGCTATTTTAAATATCTAGACTCCCAAATATAAGCACTTAGAACTAACATTGAATCTCGGTAATATCACATTTTTGCAACTTGGGCATAAAGAATCCATGAAATAATTAAATCACTAAAGATAAATAGTGTTGCATCACCATCATCATCAGAGCCGCCTGAGGCACCGCTAGAGGAAATCTTCATAACCTTCACTACCTCTACAATCTTGGTTATCATGGATGTCACTATTAGGTTCTTTGTCAATCAATTGGTGCCTTGACCCTCTTGTGTCAAAATGCATGTGTTAGGTCTTGTAGATTGAATCAAAAGGACTTTTTAGTTTAGCGAATGTCCACTGATTAGCTTAGATTAACTTGAAATTTACGGGTGTCGAGAGTTCCTAACTTTATGACTATTATTTGTCCGTCAAGTTCTTTCGAAGAAGACCCTCTGCCGCTTCGGAAACTGTGATCTGTGAGTCTTTAAAATGACATACCGAATCTCTTTATCTCTGCCTGCTTTCATTGACAAAAGAATCTCTTTCACTTTTTTCAACAACTCACAAAGAAAAATATATGAATCAGTAAACATAATTAGATTCACCTTTAATAAACTCTCATCCACTGTAATCATATTTTTTTTATAACTGCTTTAGCCCAAGTTTATGAATTTCTTGATTAGAGATAAATAGGGTACGAGTCAAATTAGCTGGAAAACTCCAAATGAAAGTTCACCTATTATATATCAAGCTTCAATTCAATTAATAAGAAAAATTCTAGGAAGCCTTTGAATTTACAAAAATGAACTAGATAAACCTGGATCTTGGTCTTACTGGAGTAAATTAATGACTGATCATGTGTCTACGGAAGACGGAGATTGCCTAAATTTTCCATCAAGTCAGACCTTAATGAAACTTTAAATAGGAGAGGGCGGTTTCCGTTCAAGATTATAATCACTCAAATGTTATCTACTATTGTTACTGAACCAGTACAGAGTAATAATAATATACATTCTGTGGGACTAGTGGGACGGGTGCTATGACGTTCTCTGTTTCGTCATTGACTCACATTAATTTTTTTTATAAGATATATGTTTTTTCGGCTATGAAGGATGCTCAATAGCTTGGGTAGGAGTAACTCTTCACAGGGAGGGGGGAGAGGCAAAGCAAAATTAACCCTCCTAAGCTTATAAACTCAGAGCAAAACGTTTAAAGACGGGAAACTATCTCATGAAATATGAAAACTAAGCTTTTCCATTGTGTGCTTCTCATTTGTTGAAATCTTTATCGTCTGTTCTCCCTCCTCCTTCCTCACAAGTAAAACTGAACTCATTTCTGTGACGTAAAACTTTTGTCTCTTTATAACATATAGTCAAAACTGAGGGCAATCGCAGTTTAGCATGGCCAGTACAACTGTTCCCTCGGATTTGTTTCCTTTTCTCCCCGAGGGATGGTCAAATTGAACCAGAGGCAGTAGGCAATCACAAGAGGACTCTGAAAAAGAAGCATTCCAAAACTTAACAAATACAGGATAGTATCACTAACCCCTTTATTTGAGCAAGTTCTATAGATACATGCCTCTCGTTGCTCATACTTTTAGCTTTTATAATTAAGTTATAATTAACATAATTTAAAAGGGGTTGTAACCCCCAAAGGAATCAAACACTGGTTAAATAGGCATGAGTGCTATCAGTGCATCATGGATCTCATCTCCTTTTATATATGAGTAACATCTCTGCAACAAAAATTTACTAAGTAGGCAAGACCTAAATTAACATAGCTGATTTATGATGATTATTTTCATCACCTTGGAAAAGTTTTCATCTTAGGAATGGGCGTCTTTTATCTATTACCTTAATTGAAAGAGTTTTTTTTTATTATTATTAGAGATTAGACAACTATATATTTTGTTCCTTTTACCCTTCATAAATTTTAAGTTCTAATAAGAGGATTTCCATCACAGTGACGTCGTTTCTATTTCTATGTAATCTAACATACATAAATTAGAATTATAGATGTACGAGTCTATAGGTGAATTATCGTACGTCCAATTGGCTATTCGGTCTCTGTTATCGCTTGATTTGCCTCATTTAAGATCTACTTAATATCGATTTAAGATACGAAATTCCATAGATGTAGATTCAAGAATAAAACTAAAATTACTCTCTGTCTTATGTGGATACTCATCTGTGAAATTGTTAAAAGTCAATTTAAATCACTTTCCGTTTTCCTTACAAAAAGATACAAAAAACTTGAGGATTTATTTTAGTCATCTTATGAAAGTAGAAAAGGACATTCTGGAGAAATATGACGCTGCTAACAATGGTTCATTTCTTGAGTGAACTTTTCCAATTAACTGGGCCTTAAATCAAAAGTAAACCAAGGAGCGTGAAGTCAAGAGAATATAAAAAGAGAATAGATTCGAGGTCCTTATGGGCTTGTATTTCCATTTTGCATGTCACACAGCTGCTGAATTTATGGAATTATATATGAAAAGCACTAAATTAAATCATCAAAGTGAAAAAAGGTCCTGGTGCAATATAAGACTCTGATTTTTTTTTTTTGAGATACACTATTATTCCGAATATTTAATATGAGAGTTTGCAGTATCTACACTGCGACTATAAAAGGTAGACTCTTAATCAAGACAAAATACCCTTAATTCTCATTAGGTGCATACACATACATTCATTGATGTTTTTCTTGAATTTTGAAGGAGAGAAGGGGGAGGAGAAGGGGGGGGGGTAATCCTTTGTAGTCAATTCTTTAAGTCAATTCGTTACGCTGGTTGCCTTCCATTGACTTTTGACCCTTAATTTGAGCACTCGAAATTACAATTTTCGTTTAAATGAACCTCTCACTTTTCCAAGACCGAAAAAATAACATTTGACACATTGCTCTTTACCTTATGTTCACAGAGAGCATGAATCTGCGAAAAACTGCTGCGGATTGTGTTTGACGGAGGAAAAAGTGCGTATCTTCCCGCTCATCTTTGCTGTTTTTCGCAAGACCCTTGCGTTGAAAATATCCAACGTATGCGGTTGGAACGCTTACGGATTGCGAAAGAAAAGAATATTAAGGAATTGAAAGGCTGATTTTAGCTATAAAATTCCATCCAATAATCTATGACAAAATACATCAGAATCATAAAAGGCCCTATTTGATTCAGAAGACTGGGGAGGAGACAAGGTCACCCGAAATGCCAACCCACCTTCGAAATGTTCCCCCTCCCCAAAATGTTTGTTTGACACGTAAAAACATAACAAAAATGGACATAAACAAATTCTTATGCGTTATTTGAGTTTTTTTGTGTGTTTAAAACCCCCAGAAAAAATCTCTTCCCTGGATACGGCCCAGGGAAGAGATCTCTAGATAGACAAATTTACCTGATAAGGATATGTTTTATCAAACAGTCCGTTGTAACGAACTGTAAGTAAGGAGCGACCTGGCTCAATAGTAACCGAAACTCTAAAAAATGGAATTTTGATACCAGTAGGTACATCAGAAGAATCGAATTTTAATGCTGATTTCAAATATATAAGTTTATTCAAATATATAAGTTTAGTCTTACCATTCAAAAGTTACGAGCCTGAAAAAATTTGTCTTATTTTCAAAAGAAAGGACAAAAAACCCCTAAAAGTGATTGAATCTCAATGAAAATCACACCATCAGATTCAGCGTATCAGAAAACCCTACTGTAGAGGTTTCAAGCTCTTATCTGCAAAAATGTGGAATTTTGTGTTTTTTGCCAGAAGAAAGGTCAAAGATGCGTGTTTATTTGTTGCTTTTTTCCTCAGGGGTAACCGTATCAATCCAGTGGTCCTAGAATGTCATGATAGGGCTAATTTATACCGAAATTGAAAAGTTCTAGTACCCTTTTTCAGTGACCAAAAAATTTTGAGGGCAACTAGGCCCCCTCCCACGCTAATTTTTTTCGAAGTCACCTGATCAAAATTTTGAGACAGCCATTTTGTTCAACATAGTCCAAAATTTTATAAATATGTCTTTGAGGATGGCTTAATCCCCCAAAGTTCCCGTGGGAAGGGCTGAAAGTTATGAACTTTGCCCATTGTTTTCATATAGTATTGGTTATTGAAAAGCATACAGGCGTTTTCAGGAGGGATTTTTTCTGGTGGTGGCGGGGGGGGGGGGGGGTCGGAGGAGGGGAGTACGTGGGAGGATCTTTAAATGGAAGTAGTTTTAATAGGGGGAAGAGACATTTCTATGAAGGGGGCGCCAGATTTCCCAGCACTATTTAAAAAACGATCAGAAATCAGAGGCAACGCTATAGCGTTGCCTATAGTAAAGGCCATACGGCTCCAATGTTTTATTATTTATTTGTTATTAATTAAAAAAAAACTTTCCGAAAATAAGTTTGTCAAAGAAAAGTAAAGGCCATTTTAAACTTAAGCTCAGCAGATACAAATACCTTTTAAATTCAAACTCAAAACGACCAGAAATTACTATTAAAGAATAAATGAAACCCAAAACGAACAGAAATTAAATAAACAATCATAGCAAAAACATACAACAAGTAATAATGTAAATGAATAAATAGATCTCAAAGCGAGTAATGCTTAGATTGAATATGAAAATCAAGCTTAAAACGAAAAAAAAAAAAATTCTCATTGAGGTATAAATGAAACTTAAAACGAACAGAAATTAAATAAACAATCAATGCAAACAAACATGCAATAGATATTAATGTAAATTAATAAATAAATTTTAAAACGAGTGAAACTTAAAATGAATATGCAAATCAAGCTTGAAACGAACAAAAATCTCTACAAACAAGAATTTGGGTATGACCTCCTTCTCCCACTGTAAAAGTCTAAAACCTATTGCGTCATTGGCGCTTTACTGAATACCAATTTTATGACAAATATTTTCTTTTGTACTTAATATTGAAAATAAACATTAAAATTATAGTAACATTTTGAACTGATGAGCTTTCAGCAATTAATATCATTATACATCAAATATTCAGTTTAATTTATTAGCTCTTTTTAAAGTTGTTAAAGACTAATATAGTTTCACTACAAATAAGTGTTTGGATACTGCCTCCTTTCCTAACTGTAAATAGAAACCATAAGCCTACTGCGTCATTGGCGTTTAACTGAAAACGAATTATATTACAAATATTTTTTTTTCCAGTTCTTACAGCATTGAAAATAAAAATACAATTACAGTGAAATAAATTTTTGAACTGAAGGATCTTCCAACAATTAATATCATTATACATCAAATATTCAATTTGATGCTGTTTATACTTTCCAAGACTGTAGAAGACGCATATAGTTTTCAATAAAGCGCCAATGACGCAGTAGGTTTTAGACTTTTACAGTCAGAGAAGGATGTGATACCCAAACTTTTGTTTGTAGAGATTTTTGTTCGTTTAAAGCTTGATTTGCATATTCAATTTAACTTTCATTCTTTTTAAGATTTATTTATTAATTTACATTAATATCTATTGTATGTTTGTTTGCATTGATTGTTTATTTAATTTCTGTTCGTTTTAAGTTTCATTTATACTTCAATAGGAAAATATTGTTTTTCATTTTAAGCTTAATTTTCGTATTCAATCTAAGCATTACTCGCTTTGAGATCTATTTATTCATTTATATTATTACTTGTTGTATGTTTTTGCTACGATTTTTTATTTAATTTCTGTTCATTTTAGGTTTCATTTATTCTTTAATAGTAATTTCTGGTCGTTTTGAGTTTGAATTTTAAAAGGCATTTGTATCTACTGAGCTCAAGTTTAAAATGGCCTTTGCTTTTCTTTGAAAAACTTATTTTTCGGAAAGTTTTTTAATTAATTTTTGTTCGTTTTTCATTGCAAAAATTTCAAGTTTTTAAAAATTCCTCATTTCAAAATCAAACTGTAAAAACAAAAATACAATATTCATCAAAGTATCAAAACTGGTATCAAAGTAGCAATATCAAAGTGAAATAATGGGTTTGTGTCAACCTTGGAGTTTTTATTATCTGATGTTTGAACTATTTTTAACAAAATTGTTATCTCAAAATTTTTATCGGATGGGTTTGGGGAGAAAGGGCGTGTGTGGACAAATTAAACTTCGGTCTCTTCTGACTCTTTAAAAATGAACTTAAACTTTCTATTTTAGATCAAATGAGCCCTTTCTGAATTTTATACGAGTATCCTTTCTATAAGAACCATATATATTCCCAGAGTATAACTTACAACGCCTGTCCCTGGGCCCTGGGGGGGGGGGGTTGTGTTGACCCTGGAGTTTTAATATCTGATCGTTGAACTATGTTTAACAAAATGTTCACCTCAAATTTTAATTGGATGGGTTTATCCATCCGATACATCCAAAAACGTGGAGTGCAGGAGGGGCTAGTTGCCCTCCGATCTTTTTTTCTCTGAGAAAATGAACTACAACTTTTAATTTCCATTCAAATGAACCCTCTCTGAAGCTTAAATGAGCATCCCTTTCATAAGAACCACATATGGCCCCAAGACATAGCTTACAATGCCTGCTCCCCGGGTCCTGGGGGGATTTGTCGACACCGGAGTTTCTGTTATCTGACCGTTGAACTATTTTGAAAAAATGGATCTCTCGAAGTTCTTATTGGATGTGTTTGAGGAAAACAGGGCGTGGAGGGGGGGCTAGTTGCCCTTCGATCGCTTTTGACTGTTAAAAAGTGAACGAGAACTTTGAATTTCCAATCGTTTGAGCCCTCCGAAGTTTATAGGAGCATACATTCCATAAGAACCATATATGCCCCCAGAGCAATACTTAAAACGTCTTCCCCGGGCCCTGGGGGGGGGGGTGTCAACTCAGGAGTTTTTCTTATCTGACCTTTGAACTATATTTTACGAAATAGCCACACGTAAAGGAGTTTTTGTTATATGATCTTTGAACAATTTTTAACAAAATGGTTACCTAAAAATTTTCATCAGATGTATTTTGGGGAAAAGGGTTAATGGGGCCAGTTGCCCTCCGATCATTTTTGACTCTCAAAAAAGGCACTAGAACTCTCGATTTCCAATCGAATGAGTCCCCTTTGAAGTTTATACGACGACCCCTTCTATATGAAGTGCCTCTGGGAAAAAATAAATGGAGTGTGGCGGGAAGCTAGCTGCCCTCCAATCACTTTTGACTCTTAAAAGTAAATTACAACTTTCAATTTCCAATCAAATGAGCCCTCTAGGAAGTTTATAAGAGCATCCTTTCAATAACAACCATATATGCCCCCAGGGTATAACTTACAACCTCTACCCCTGGGTCCTGGGGGGCTGTGTCGACACTGGAGTTTTTTGTTATCAGAACTTTGAACTATTTTTAACAAAATGTCTCCCTAAAAATTTTTGTCTGACGCAAATAGGGCGTGGAGTGGGGGGGGGGGGGCTAGTTGTCCTTCGATCTCGATTGACTCTTAAATAGTAAAGAAGAAATTACAGTTTCCAATAAAATGAGCCCTCTCCGATGTTAATAAGAGCATTCCTTCCATAAGAACTATATATGCCCCTAGAGCATTACCCATAACGCCTGCATCCGGGCCCTGGCGGATTTCGTCGACACAGGAATTTTTCTTATCTGACCTTTGAACTATTTTTAATGCAATGGCTATTATAAAAATTTTATCGGATAGGCTTGAGGAAAAAAGGGTGTGTGTGTGTGTGGGGGGGGGGCTTTTCTCATCCAACCTTTGAACTATTTTTAACAAAATATATATCTCAAAATTTTCATCTGATGGGTTTGAAAAAGAAGGCGTGGGGGGGGGGGGGGCTAGCTGCCCTTGGATATCTTTTGGTAATTAAAAAGTGAGCTCGAACTTTCAATTTCTAATGAAATGAGCCCTCCCTGAAGCTTATACGAGCATCCCTTTCATCCGATCCATATATGCCCCAGGGCATAACTTAAAACGCCTGCCTCCGGGCCCTGGGGGGAGCAATTTTTAACTTAATGGCTATCTCATAATTTTTATTGGATGCCTTTGGGGAAAAAGGAGCGTGGGGGACTAGTTCCCTCCACTCCCTTTTGACTCTAAAAAACTGAACTAGAACTTTCAATTTCCAATCAAATGAGCCATCTCTGAAGTTTTTACAAGCATTCTTTCAATAAGAACCATATATTCCCCCAGGGCATAACTTACAACACCTGCCCTTGGGCCCTGGTGGGCTGTGTTGACACCAGAGTTTTCGTTATATGGTCTTTGAACTATTTGAAAAAATCTACCGTAAATTTCTTATCGGATGGGTTTGAGGAAAAAAGGACGTGAAGGGGGGGGGGGGGGTCTAGGTATCCTCCAATTTCTTTTGATTCTCAAAATGTGAACTAGAACTTTCAATTTCCAATCAAATGAGCCCTCTTTGAAATTAATAGGGACATCCCTTCCATAAGACCCATATATGCCCCCTAGGCATAACTTACAACACCTGCCCCCGGGCCCTGGGGGGTTGTGTCGACACCAGAATTTTTGTTATATGATCTTTGAACGATTTTTAACAAAATAACTATCTTAAAATTTTTATTTTATGCATTTGGAAAAAAGAGGTTTGTGGGGGGGGGAGCTGGCTACCCTCCAATATCTTTTGACGCTTAAAAATTAAACGAGAACTTTCAATTTCCAATCAAGTGAGCCCTCTCTGAAGTTTATATGAGCATTCCTTCCATAAGACCCATACATGCCCCCAGGAAGTAACTTATAACCCTTGCCCCTGAAGACAGTAGGGGGAGCGTCCTGCTCAAAAATATAATTTTCAGAACTTTCAACTACGTTGAAAAAAATGGCTATATCAAAATTTTGATTGGATGTGTTTGGGGAAATGATAGGCATGGAAGGGGTGTTAGTTGCCTTAGAATCACTTTCGACTATTAAAAAAGGAACTAGCCATTTAAATTTCCAATCGAATTAGCCCTTTCTGAAGTTTCTACGACAACGCTGTCTATTAAAAACCTTGTATGCCCCCAGGGCATAACTTACAACCCTTGCCCTGAGGGCTGGGGGGGGGGGGGTTGTCATCCTAAAAGACCTAATTTCCAGAACTTAAAACTACGTTGAATAAAATTGCTATATCAAAATTTTGATTGGATGTGGTTGAGAAAAAGGTGGGCGTGAAAGGTTAGTTGCCCTCCAATCACTTTCGACTATTAGAAAGGCCACAAGCTCACAAGCTCGATTTCCAATCGAGTGAGCTTTTTTGAAGTTTCTACGACAACACCTTCAATAAAATCTTATATGCCCCAGGACATAACTTACAACCCTTGCCTTGAAGGCTGTGGGGAAGTTTCCTTCTCAAGAACATAATTTCTATCTGGAAATCAACTACGCTAAACAAAATGACTATCTCAAAATTTTGATTGGATGTGTTTCGGGAAATTATGGGCGTGGAAGGGGTGGTAGTTGCCTTGCAATCACTTTCGACTATTAAAAGGGGCACAAGCCACTCCAATTTCCAATTGAATGAGCCCTTTTCGACGTTTCTACGACAACTTCTTCGATATGAAGTCCCCTGCTCTAAAGGAAAAAAATAATTGTGCCAATATCGTTCTTATATGGCCCCCGAGCATAGCTTGAAATATTTACCCTGAGGGTTGTTGGGGAGTGCCCATCTCAAAAAAACATTTTCCATCTGGAAATCAACTACGCTGAACAAAATGGCTATCTCAAAAGTTTGATTGATTGTGTGTTGGGGGCATGATTGGCGTGGGGGGAGGGGGGGGGGCTAGTTACCCTCCAATCACTTTTGACCCTTAAAAAGGGCACTAGAACTCTCGATTTCCATTCGATTGAGCCCCCTTTGAAGTTTTTACGACAACCCCTTCCATATGAAGTGCCTCTGGGACAAAAAAAAATAATAATAATAAAACATTGGAGCCGTATGGCTTTTACTATAGGCAACGCTATAGCGTTGCCTCTGATTATTGTTATTTTTTTCCCATTAGCACTTCATATGGAAGGTGTCGTCGTAAAAACTTCAAATGGGGGCTAATTCGATTCGAAATCGAGAGTTCTAGTGCTCTTTTTAAAGGTCAAAAGTGATTGGAAGGCAACGAACACCCCTTCCACGCCCACCATTTCCAAAACAGATCCAATCAAAATTTTGATATGGCCATTTTATTCTACGTAGTTGATTTCCAGATAGAAATTATGTTTTTGATGAGGACGCTCACCCACGGCCCTCAGGGCAAGGGTTGTAAGTTATGCCCTTGGGGAATATAAGCTTTTTATAGAAAGCTTTGTCGTAGAAACTTCAAAAAGGGCTCATTCGATTGGGAATTCAAAGGGCTAGTGACCTTTTTAATAGTCGAAAGTGATTAGAGGACAACTAAACCCCCCTCAAACGCCCACCTTTTCCTCAAACAAATCAAATCAAAATTTTGGGATTGCCATTTTGTTCAACGTAGTTGAAAATTCCGGAAATTAGATATTTGAGGATGACAAACCCCCCACAGCCCTCTGGAAAAGCATTTTAAATTATGCCCTGGGGGCATATAAGGCTTTTATAGAAAGTGTTGTTGTAGAAACTTCAATAAGGGCTCATTCAATTGGAATAATATATGGCTAGTGCCCTTTTTAATAGTCGAAAGTGATTGGAAGGCAAGTAACACCCCTTTCACGCCCACTAGTTACCCAAACACATCCAATCAAAATTTTGAGATAGCCATTTAGTTTATCGTAGCTGAAAGTTCTGGAAATTATAAGTTTGAGCATGACACTCACCCCCCCCCCTCCAAGGTCTTTAGAGCAAGAGATATAAGTTATGCCCTGGGGGCATATATGGCTCTTATGGAAGGAATGCTCGTATAAACTTCAAAGAGGGCTCTTTTGATTGGAAATTGAAAGTTCTAGTTCACTTTTTAAGCGTCAAAAGATATTGGAGGGTAACCAGCCCCCCCACGCCTTTTTTCCCAAATGTATCCGATAAAAGTTTTGAAATAGCTATTTTGTTAAAAAAAAGCTCAAAGATAATATAACAAAAACTCCGGTGTCAACACAACCCCCCGAGGGCCCGGGCGCAGGCGTTTTATGTTACGCACTGGGGACACATATGGTTCTTATGGAAGGGATGCTCGTATAAACTACAAAGAGGGCTCATTTGACTGGAAATTGAAAGTTATAGTTGAATCTTTAAGAGTCAAGAGATTTAGGGGCAACTAGCCTCCCCCTCAATGCTCTTTTTCCCCAAAGCCATCCGCCAGAAATTTTGAGATAGCCAGTTTTTTTTTTAATTGTTAAACAATTAGATAACAAAAAAGCAGGTGTCATAAAACCCCCCAGGGCCCAAGGGGTGGGCGTTGTAAGTGTTGTCCTAGGGGCCTGTAAGGTTTTTATGAAAGTTATGCTCGTATAAACTTCAAAGAGGGCTCATTTGATTAGAAATGGAAAGTTCTAGTTCTCATTTTAATAGTAAAAAGACATCCGAGGGCAACTAGCCCCACCCCCTCCCCCCACACACCCTTTTTCCCCAAGCCTATCAGATAAAAATTTGTAAAATAGCCATTTAATTAAAAATTAATTAAAAAAACTTTCCGAAAAAGAAGTTTTTCAAAGAAAAGTAAAGGCCATTTTAAACTTAAGCTCAGGAGATACAAATACCTGTTAAAATTCAAACTCAAAACGACCAGAAATTACTATTAAAGAATAAATGAAACTCAAACACAATAACAGGTTAGACAGAGAGAGCAGGGACAGATATAAGCAGTTGAAGCGTGCTGTAGAAAAAGCCACCCGTAGAGCCCATCGCACCTACATTAAAGACAAATGTGAACAGTGTGAGGCTTATTTTAAGAGAGGCGATTCATACTTCATGTATAAGAGAGTTCGTGAGCTAACAAGCAAGAAAAGCCTCAGTTCTTGTGCACTCCTAGATAAAAATGGCTCTCAGATACAAAGCACAGAAGGTATCCGATCGAGATGGATGGAGCATTTCAAAGAAAAGCTTAATCCTGATATTTCTCCAAACCCTGCTGTCCTGGACCTCTTTCCCGTTATTTTCTCAGACCCCAGCCCATGTCCTCTCCGTTCTGAGGTCGAGGATGCCATCCAAGCGCTGAAGACTAACTAGGCCCCTGGCCCGGACGGGATAGAGGCAGAACTGCTGAAAGTCCGGTGTGAACCACTTATAGATCTTTTCCACAAGATTGTATCCGGTGCCTGGCAAAACAGTCATTTCCCAACTTCTCGGTGCGAAGCCACAATTGTTCCACTACATAAGAAGGGGTCAAAGGCAGTATGTGATAATTACCATCCTATTAGCCTAACAAGTCAAACTGCCAAGATCTTCACTCGAATTATACTCCAACGGATCAGAGCCGTGTCATCCTTAGTCATCCAAGAATACCAAGCCGGGTTTTGCCCTGGGAGATCGACCGTTGATCAAATTTTCACTGTTCGCCAAATTTTAGAAAAATATATGGAATTCGGTCGCGGCCTGTATCAGCTCTTCATCGACTTTAGGCAAGCATTTGACCTTATTTGGAGAAATGGCCTATGGCATATCCTCCTCCATTACGGAATCCCACGAAACCTAGTAGATCTTATCAAGGATATGTACTCAAAATTTGGGAGTCGCGTCATGACTAGTAAAGGTCTCACTGACAGTTTCCAGACTTCCGCAGGTGTCCTTCAAGGATGCCTTTTGTCTCCAGAGCTGTTCAACCTTTTCCTCACAGCAGCCTTATCCCTGGTGGAGACAACTTGTGGCGCACATATAGGGGATGTTCAGATAGATAAGCTAGCCTACGCCGACGATATTGACGAAATGGCTGAAACACCCGAGGATCTACAAGCCGTTGCTAACGATGTCTTCGAAGCCACTAGTTCTTTTGGAATGATCATAAATGTATCAAAAACAAAGGCTATGTGCTGCTCACGAAAGCCACAGGATACAGCTAAGCCAGACCTGAAAATTAGTGGAGAGAGTATCCAGTGGGTTGACGAGTTCCCTTACCTCAGTAGTCTGATCACTAGCGACAACAGTCTATCAAAATACATTAAAAGACGTCTCGCCCTCGCGAGTTCCAGTTTCAAGGCCCTTATGCCCATATCTCGAAGCAAGGATTTGTCTCTGCGGCTTAAGACACGACTTTTTGATACCCAGATCATCCCCATCGCAATTTACTCATGTGAAACATGGACACTGAAGGTAAATGACAACCGTCGACTTGCAGCATTTGAAACTAAGTGCCTCTGCCGCATTGGCGGGATCACTTACCTTGATAGAATCTCAAATGTCGAACTTCTCGAGCGCCTTAAAGTACAACAAACAATTCTCATGAAGATCCAGCTCCAGCAACTTCGATGGCTCGGTCACGTACAACGGATGAGTCGGTCCCGTCTCCCAAAAATCACCTTCGAATGCCAAATTCATGGTTCTCGTCCTCGTGGTCGTCCCCCAAAAAGGTGGAAGGAAAACTTTGCACCTCACCGCCTCTCGGACCTTCTTCGCCTAGCAGAAGACCGTGAAGCAAACAAAAGGCACATCCACGCCGTTACGAAGAAAGAGGCCCCATGACAACCTTAATAGAAAAGTTTGATTAGAAAAGTTTGAAAAGTTATAATAGAAAAGTTTGATTCGATGTGTTTGGGGAAAAGATGGGCGTGGGGAGGATATTTGCCCTCTAATCACTTTCGACTATTAAAAAAGGCACTAGCCCTTTAATTTCCAATCGAATGAGCCTGTTTTGAAGTTTCTACGAAAACGCCTTCTATAAAAACCTTACATGCCCCCAGGGCATAACTTAAAACCCTTGCCCTGAGGGTTGTGGGGGAGTGTCCTCCTCAAAAATATATTTTAAATCTGGAAATCAACTATGCTGAACAAAAATGGCTATCTCAAAATTTTGATTGGATGTGTTTGGGGGAATGATGGGCGTAAGGGGGGGGGGGCTAGTTGCCCTCCAATCACTTTCGACTATTAAAAAGGGCACTATCCCTTTGAAGTTCCAATCGAATGAGCCTTTTTTGAAGTTTCTATGACAACGCCTTCAATAAAAACCTTATATGCCCCCAGGGCATAACTTAAAACCCTTGCCCTGAGGGTTGTGGGGGACTGTCCTCCTCAAAAACATGTTTTCTATCTGAAAATCAACTGCGCTGAACAAAATAGCTATCTCAAAATTTTGATTGGATGTGGTTGGGGGAATGGTGGGCTTGGGGGGGCTAGTAGCCCTCCGATCACTTTCGACTATTAAAAAGGGCACTATCCCTTTGAATTTCCAATCGAATGAGCCTTTTTTGAAGTTTCTACGACAACACCTTCTATAAAAACCTTATATGCCCCCAGGGCATATCTTAAAACCCTTGCCCTGAAGGTTCTGGGGGAGTGTCCTCCTCAAAAACATATTTTCTATCTGGAAATCAACTACGCTGAACAAAATGGCTATCTCAAAATTTTGATTGGATGTGTTTGGGGAAATGATGGGCGTGGGGGGAGGCTAGTTGCACTCCAATCAATTTCGACTATTCAAAAGGGCACTAGCCCTTTAATTTCCAATCAAATGAGCCCGTTTTGAAGTTTCTACGACAACGCCTTCTATAAAAACCTTATATGCCACCAGGGCATAAATTAAAACCCTTGCCCTGAGGGTTGTGGGGGAGTTTCCTCCTCAAAAATATATTTTCTATCTGCAAATCAACTACGCTGAACAAAATGGCAATCTGAAAATTTTGATTAGATGTGTTTGGGGAAATGATGGGCGTGGGGGGAAGGGGGTTAGTTACACTCCAATCACTTTCGACTATTAAAAAGGGCACTAGCCCTTTAATTTCCAATCGAATGAGCAGGTTTTGAAGTTTCTACAACAACGCCTTCTATAAAAACCTTATATGCCCCCAGGGCATAACTTAAAACCCTTGCCCTGAGGGTTGTGGGGGAGTATCCTCCTCAAAATATATTTTCTAACTGGAAATCAACTACGCTGAACGAAATGGCTATCTGAAAATTTTGATTGGATGTGTTTGGGGAAATGATAGGTGTGGGGGGGGGAGGGGGGCTAGGTACACTCCAATCACGTTCTACTATTAAAAAGGGCACTAGCTCTTTAATTTCCAATCGAATGAGCCTGTTTTGAAGTTTCTACGACAACGACTTCTATAAAAAACCTTATATGCCCCCAGGGCATAACTTAAAACCCTTGCCCTGAGGGTTGTGGGGGAGTATCCTCCTCAGAAATACATTTTCTATCTGGAAATCAACTACGCTGAACAAAAATGCTATCTTAAAATTTTGATTGGATGTATTTGGGGAAATGATGGGCGTGGGGGGGGGGTAGTTGCACTCCAAACACTTTTGACTATTAAAAAGGGCACTAGCCCTTTAATTTCCAATCGAATGAGCCTGTTTTGAAGTTTCTTTGACAACGCCTTCTATAAAAACCTTATATACCCCCAGGGCATAATTTAAAACCCTTGCCCTGAGGGTTGTGGGGGAGAGTCCATCTCAAAAACGTATTTTCTATCTGGAATTTAACTACGCTGAACGAAATGGCTATCTCAAAATTTTGATTGGATGTGTTCTGGGGAATGATGGGCGTGGGGGGGGGGCTAGTTGCCCTCCAATCACTTTCGACTATTAAAAAGGGCACTAGCCACTCCAATTTCCAATTGAATGAGCCCTTTTCGAAGTTTCTACGACAACGCCTTCTATAAAAACCTTATATGCCCCCAGGGCATAAGTTAAAACCCTTGCCCTGAGGGTTGTGGGGGAGTTTCCTCCTCAAAAACATGTTTTCTATCTGAAAATCAACTGCGCTGAACAAAATGGCTATCTCAAAATTTTGATTGGATGTGTTTGGGGGAATGGTGGGCTTGGGGGGGGGGGCTAGTAGCCCTCCAATCACTTTCAAATATTAAAAAGGGCACTATCCCTTTGAATTTCCAATCGAATGAGCCTTTTTTGAAGTTTCTACAACAACACCTTCTATAAAAACCTTATATGCCCCCAGGGCATATCTTAAAACCCTTGCCCTGAAGGTTCTGGGGGAGTGTCCTCCTCAAAAACATATTTTCTATCTGGAAATCAATTATGCTGAACAAAATGGCTATCTGAAATTTTGATTGGATGTGTTTGGGGAAATGATGGGCGTGGGGGGGAGGCTAGTTGCACTCCAATCACTTTCGACTATTCAAAAGGGCACTAGCCCTTTAATTTCCAATCGAATGAGCCCGTTTTGAAGTTTCTACGACAACGCCTTCTATTAAAACCTTATATGCCCCCAGGGCATAAATTAAAACCATTGCCCTGAGGGTTGTGGGGGAGTTTCCTCCTCAAATATATTTTTTCTATCTGCAAATCAACTACGCTGAACAAAATGGCTATCTGAAAATTTTGATTGGATGTGTTTGGGGAAATGATGGGCGTGGGGGGAAGGGGGTTAGTTACACTCCAATCACTTTCGACTATTAAAAAGGGCACTAGCCCTTTAATTTCCAATCGAATGAGCAGGTTTTGAAGTTTCTACGACAACGCCTTCTATAAAAACCTTATATGCCCCCAGGGCATAACTTAAAACCCTTGCCCTGAGGGTTGTGGGGGAGTGTCCTCCTCAAAAATATATTTTCTAACTGGAAATCAACTACGCTGAACAAAATGGCTATCTCAAAATTTTGATTGGATGTGTTTGGGGCAATGATGGGCGTGGGGAGGGGGAGGGGGGCTAGTTGCCCTCCAATCATTTTCGACTATTAAAAAGGGCACTAGCCCTTTCATTTCCAATCGGATGAGCATGTTTTGAAGTTTCTACGACAACGCCTTCTATAAAAACCTTACATGCCCCCAGGGCATAACTTAAAACCCTTGCCCTGAAGGTTGTGGGGGAGTGTCCTCCTCAAAAATATAGTTTCTATCTGGAAATCAACTACGCTGAACAAAATGGCTATCTGAAAATTTTGATTGGATGTGTTTGGGAAAATGATGGGCTTGGGGGGGGGGGAGGGGGGCTAGTTACACTCCAACCATTTTCGACTATTAAAAAGGGCACTAGCTCTTGAATTTCCAATCGAATGAGCCTGTTTTGAAGTTTCTACGACAACGACTTCTATAAAAAACCTTATATGCCCCCAGGGCATAACTTAAAACCCTTGCCCTGAGGGTTTTGGGGGAGTATCCTCCTCAGAAATACATTTTTTATCTGGAAATCAACTACACTGAACAAAAAGGCTATCTCAAAATTTTGATTGGATGTGTTTGGGGAAATGATGGGCGTGGGGGGGGGGGGGTAGTTGCACTCCAATCACTTTCGACTATTAAAAAGGGCACTAGCCCTTTAATTTCCAATCGAATGAGCCTGTTTTGAAGTTTCTTCGATAACGCCTTCTATAAAAACCTTATATGCCCCCAGGGCATAACTTAAAACCCTTGCCCTGAGGGTTGTGGGGGAGTGTCCTTCTCAAAAACATATTTTCTATCTGGAAATTAACTACGCTGAACAAAATGGCTATCTTAAAATTTTGATTGAATGTGTTCGGGGGAGTGATGGGCGTGGGGGGGGGCTAGTTGCCCTCCAATCACTTTTGACTATTAAAAAGGGCACTAGCCACTCCAATTTCCAATCGAATGAGCCCTTTTCGAAGTTTCTACGACAGCGCCTTCTATCAAAACCTTATATGCCCCCAGGGCATAACTTAAAACCCTTGCCCTGAGGGTTGTGGGGGAGTTTCCTCCTCAAAAATATATTTTCTATCTGGAAATCAACTACGCTGAACAAAATGGCTATCTCAAAATTTTGATTGGATGTGTTTGGGGGAATGGTGGGCTTGGGGGGAGGGCTAGTTGCACTCTAATCACTTTCGACTATTCAAAAGGGCACTAGCCCTTTAATTTCCAATCGAATGAGCCCATTTTGAAGTTTCTACGACAACGCCTTCTATAAAAACCTTATATGCCCCCAGGGCATAAATTAAAACCCTTGCCCTGAGGGTTGTGGGGGAGTTTCCTCCTCAAAAATATATTTTCTATCTGCAAATCAACTACGCTGAACAAAATGGCAATCTGAAAATTTTGATTAGATGTGTTTGGGGAAATGATGGGCGTGGGGGGAAGGGGGTTAGTTACACTCCAATCACTTTTGACTATTAAAAAGGGCACTAGCCCTTTAATTTCCAATCGAATGAGCAGGTTTTGAAGTTTCTACAACAACGCCTTCTATAAAAACCTTATATGCCCCCAGGGTATAACTTAAAACCCTTGCCCTGAGGGTTGTGGGGGAGTATCCTCCTCAAAATATATTTTCTAACTGGAAATCAACTACGCTGAACAAAATGGCTATCTCAAAATTTTGATTGGATGTGTTTGGGGAAATGATAGGTGTGGGGGGGGAGGGGGGTTAGGTACACTCCAATTACTTTCTACTATTAAAAAGGGCACTAGCCTTTAATTTCCAATCGAATGAGCATGTTTTGAAGTTTCTACGACAACGCCTTCTATAAGAACCTTATATGTCCCCAGGGCATAACTTAAAACCCTTGCCCTGAGGGTTTTGGGGGAGTGTCCTCCTCAAAAATATATTTTCTATCTGGAAATCAACTACGCTGAACAAAATGGCTATCTGAAAATTTTGATTGGATGTGTTTGGGGAAATGATAGGTGTGGGGGGGGGGAGGGGGGCTAGGTACACTCCAATCACTTTCTACTATTAAAAAGGGCACTAGCTCTTTAATTTCCAATCGAATGAGCCTGTTTTGAAGTTTCTACGACAACGACTTCTATAAAAAACCTTATATGCCCCCAGGGCATAACTTAAAACCCTTGCCCTGAGGGTTGTGGGGGAGTATCCTCCTCAGAAATACATTTTCTATCTGGAAATCAACTACGCTGAACAAAAATGCTATCTTAAAATTTTGATTGGATGTATTTGGGGAAATGATGGGCGTGGGGGGGGGGGGTAGTTGCACTCCAAACACTTTTGACTATTAAAAAGGGCACTAGCCCTTTAATTTCCAATCGAATGAGCCGGTTTTGAAGTTTCTTTGACAACGCCTTCTATAAAAACCTTATATACCCCCAGTGCATAATTTAAAACCCTTGCCCTGAGGGCTGTGGGGGAGAGTCCTTCTCAAAAACGTATTTTCTATCTGGAAATTAACTACGCTGAACGAAATGCCTATCTCAAAATTTTGATTGGATGTGTTCTGGGGAATGATGGGCAAGGGGGGGGGGGCTAGTTGCCCTCCAATCACTTTCGACTATTAAAAAGGGCACTAGCCACTCCAATTTCCAATTGAATGAGCCCTTTTCGAAGTTTCTACGACAACGCCTTCTATAAAAACCTTATATGCCCCCAGGGCATAAGTTAAAACCTTGCCCTGAGGGTTGTGGGGGAGTTTCCGCCTCAAAAACATGTTTTCTATCTGAAAATCAACTGCGCTGAACAAAATGGCTATCTCAAAATTTTGATTGGATGTGTTTGGGGGAATGGTGGGCTTGGGGGGGGGGGCTAGTAGCCCTCCAATCACTTTCAAATATTAAAAAGGTCACTATCCCTTTGAATTTCCAATCGAATGAGCCTTTTTGAAGTTTCTACAACAACACCTTCTATAAAAACCTTATATGCCCCCAGGGCATATCTTAAAACCCTTGCCCTGAAGGTTCTGGGGGAGTGTCCTCCTCAAAAACATATTTTCTATCTGGAAATCAACTATGCTGAACAAAATGGCTATCTCAAATTTTTGATTGGATGTGTTTGGGGAAATGATGGGCGTGGGGGGGAGGCTAGTTGCACTCCAATCACTTTCGACTATTCAAAAGGGCACTAGCCCTTTAATTTCCAATCGAATGAGCCCGTTTTGAAGTTTCTACGACAACGCCTTCTATTAAAACCTTATATGCCCCCAGGGCATAAATTAAAACCCTTGCCCTGAGGGTTGTGGGGGAGTTTCCTCCTCAAATATATTTTTTTTATCTGCAAATCAACTACGCTGAACAAAATGGCTATCTGAAAATTTTGATTGGATGTGTTTGGGGAAATGATGGGCGTGGGGGGAAGGGGGTTAGTTACACTCCAATCACTTTTGACTATTAAAAAGGGCACTAGCCCTTTAATTTCCAATCGAAT